>NQII01004596.1:74039-86444 GCA_002778355.1 Clitarchus hookeri | reverse complement strand
TATATATATATATATATAATCACAAAATATTATCCCAAAATTTAAATTTATATATATATATATATATATATATATGATCACAAAATTCAAATTTGAGGCATCTATATAAACACTACTTTTATAATAAACGTTTAATACCATACTATAATGTATACTTCATAACATCATAAATTCTCTACAACAATCTATAAACAGTAAAAAATTTCAAATATAATGAAAGTGGCAGCGGCGGCGGCAGGGAACCGCCGAATGAGTTGATCGCTGGCCGCTTGTCGTGTCGGGGCCGGAGCTGGTCCCTCCCCAGTATTTCACCTTGTTATCTCGGCGTCCCTTCCCTGGCCAGCGCCATTACCGTGGTGTTGTCCCTCGCCGGCAAGGGGACTGGGGTCGGGTAGGAACTGGCCTGCGAGCGGACAGGAGAGGCGATGCCGGCACCAGATACAGCCCGCCATCCACGGCCACTCCTCCCGTTTACGCCCTATTCACACGTATACGCCGGGCGGACATCTCCTACCACTGCCCTCGCATAGGCCGTTCACGTTGCATGCTGCAGGCCAGTTGAGTGCCTTGCGCGTAGAGGCTATACAGCATTGTTTAGAGACGATACAGTATTAGTAGCGTCCTTAGCGCTCCTTTGATTATGTGCTTCCCACGCGCAAACAACCCGTAGGTAGGCGATCACCTTCGTAACCGAGATCGCCAAGGCGTTATTTTCAGGCCACAAGGTTTCAGTTTGAATGCCGGGTAAGCCGTGGCCACAGCATACGCAAGTACACAAAAATGAAATGGAGTTGCGGTTTTCTTTGCGTGTGGGGCCACGGTGGCCGAACGGTTGACTGCTCGCCACCCACCAAGGTGAACAGGGTTTAATCGCCGGCCGGGTCACTCCCGGGTTTTCGCAAGTGGGAATCGTGCTAGACGATGCCGCTGGTCGGCGGGTTTTCTCGGGATCTCCCGTTTCCCCGTCTTTGCGTGTCGGCGCTGCTCCGTTCTCACCCCATCTCACCCTCATCGGCTCTCAAGACCGTCCAAATCCCTCAACTTAACACAACTTGTTTGATGTGGGCGTATCCATTCTTCGATAAGATCCCCGAGT
The DNA here is from genome assembly GCA_002778355.1 of Clitarchus hookeri. Classification (NCBI taxonomy): domain Eukaryota; kingdom Metazoa; phylum Arthropoda; class Insecta; order Phasmatodea; family Phasmatidae; genus Clitarchus; species Clitarchus hookeri. Next base: position 85,348 of record NQII01004596.1, on the reverse strand, counting down.
TTACAGGAAGGGACTTTGTTTGCGATTGGCTATTGCGTGCTGCGGAAGATTCCCTATTTGCTGGGATGCCGGATGACAAGTAAGTTTCCAAACGCTGATTGGCTAACGGCACGGCGCTCCGACATGTTCCTGGTCAGTAGCGCCATTTTTCAGGTGTTCGGGGCTGGAGTTCGTGGTATATGCGACTGGTGTAGAGTGTGGTGGCGCAATGGTAAACATTTGAACTCGCATTCCGGACGACCTGGGTTCGGGGTCCCGGTTCCGCCGTCCTGGTTTCAGCTCTCCGTGGTTTCCCGAACTCACTCCAGGAGAATACTCGGATGGTTCCTTACTACAGGCCATGGCCGGTTTCTTCCCCGATCCTGCTTGTGTAGGCAACGTGTTCTGAATGTATTGACCGTAGCCGTCAACGAGGCGTTAGGCCCTACCTACCTGACACATCTGCTCCAAACAAGAGTAGGAACAATGAATAATGACTTGCAATAGTTACTTGCCTGCCTGCACGATGGCGCCAGAAGCATACGGAAACGACACTATAGAACCACCTTGTGTAGCAGGAAACTAGCGTCAAAACGCGATGAATTTTTGCAGTGGCGTCGATCCTTGTGTAGTATTCTTCATGCTCAGCACCAACTCTCCCCAGCTGCTACAAGTAGCAGGACGAGGTTGTCGGTTGCCGGCGTGTGTGGAAGAGCAGTCCTCGCCCCCTCTCGGAGGTAAATAAATGGCCGGAAGCTGCTGAAAACAGGAAGAGGGAAGGAGTTGGCCGCCCCCTCCGACCTCGCCAAGGCAACCAGGTATTTGTCATCGCGTGGCCCAATTAGGAGCTGTGCGAGGCGAGGTGTCAGCAGGTCGTGGGACTCTGGCAGCGACCACGGGCAAGCGCCCGTATCGTCTCGCGTCGTCCTGCCGTCTCTCCACTCACAGTCAAGTCGGCACAGAATAGGTACGTATGCAGAACTGAAAACAGCGTGGCGATTCCTTTGATGCGAGTACAGAGTATNTAGGAGCTGTGCGAGGCGAGGTGTCAGCAGGTCGTGGGACTCTGGCAGCGACCACGGGCAAGCGCCCGTATCGTCTCTTCGCGTCGTCCTGCCGTCTCTCCACTCACAGTCAAGTCGGCACAGAATAGGTACGTATGCAGAACTGAAAACAGCGTGGCGATTCCTTTGATGCGAGTACAGAGTAGATAAGTACACAGAGACGAAATGTTGTGGCTCATTCTTTTATTAGCTGCCTTAGGCTCTAATACGGGCATTGTTATTGAATTGTTATTGCATGCTGCGATATGTTCTCGGCTGCCGGCTAGCGAGTAGGTTACCAGTCGCTGATCAGCGAACAGCGTTCCGACATGTTGCTGGCCAATGCCGAAATTTTGCTGGCGTGCGCGGCTGGAGTTCGTGGTATAAGCGGCTGTTTCACTTCTTTATTCTTAAGTATTCTATGACGTTGAGGTGCCGCCTTCCTGCAAGTACTTTGCGCGCCCGAGGCCTGGAAGCATTGGAATGCTAACGCCCCANTTGCTGGCCAATGCCGAAATTTTGCTGGCGTGCGCGGCTGGAGTTCGTGGTATAAGCGGCTGTTTCACTTCTTTATTCTTAAGTATTCTATGACGTTGAGGTGCCGCCTTCCTGCAAGTACTTTGCGCGCCCGAGGTCTGGAAACATTGGAATGCTAACGCCCCTNCCTGGAAGCATTGGAATGCTAACGCCCCTGTCACACTGTCAAATTTTCTCCCTCAAGAAAACGAAAAATTTGGTTAAACAATCTTGAATACGTCTGGAAATCTGTCACATTGTCAGAAATTTTTTATTTTATGAACCTAGTCTGATTTTTACTTAACATAATTTTGAAGGCAGGATACTATTGTTACGTTACCATTCAGCACATAACAAAAAGGAATATTAATAGTTAAATGATTTTTTTTTCTGAGATAAATTTTGATATTAGGCTTTTTTTTATAGACATATGATGAGCGTTGAAATTTATCGCTTTCGATATTTTACTATTTTTANAGAAAACGAAAAATTTGGTTAAACAATCTTGAATACGTCTGGAAATCTGTCACATTGTCAGAAATTTTTTATTTTATAAACCTAGTCTGATTTTTACTTAACATAATTTTGAAGGCAGGATACTATTGTTACGTTACCATTCAGCACATAACAAAAAGGAATATTAATAGTTAAATGATTTTTTTTTTCTGAGATAAATTTTGATATTAGGCTTTTTTTTATAGACATATGATGAGCGTTGAAATTTATCGCTTTCGATATTTTACTATTTTTGTGTATTGTGCAATTATGACGACATTCATGTGCTGACAGATATTACGCTGCTCGACATGGAAATCGCTAGACTCTTTTTCCTTACGTGATACTTCATTACACCATCACAGGCTTATAGATTATAGTACAGATGAGAAGTGATTAGGCTTCCACGCATAGACGGCGCATTGTTTAGCATCCGCAAAGCACACGTTAAATATGGGCCACAGGCACCTCTCGCGACTATACAGGAAGTGATGTGACGAGGAATTTCATCATACAGGTGGTGGATAGTGTCATGGGGCACATATCACCATGCTTCCTGCAACTGCACACGTAGATCAGCCAGTATTTTGGCAGGTGGTTGTAGTGGTGTAAACGGCGCCCCATTATTTATTATATGTACTTGTTCAATAGAGGACAAATCTTGAGATCGAGCAGGCCAACGAATGGTGTCCACGTCTTGTAGAACCTGCTTGGTGATGCGAGCTGTATGGGAACGAGCATTATCTTGCTGCACGATAGCGTTCGGTATACCGCACAAAAATGGCAGAAAGTGGGACCACAGTACTTCATTGACATACATACTGTACTGTATGAATGCCTTCAACAACTACGAGAAGTGATCGGTATCAGCTGCGGCCATCATCTGCATCAGGGTTGAAGCGGTACTCATCGGAGAACACAGTGCGTCACCATTCTTTGTCCAATTTTGAAGTTTCTGACACCATTGACGGCGTGTCACACGATGTGGAGGGGACCAAGGCAAACGTCGTAGTGGACGCCGTGCCTGCAGACCAGCCTAATTGAAACGACGACGAATGGTTCTTGTTGAGACCGTAAATTGCAGTGCAGGTTCCACAGACCAGTATCTGTCTCGATGTGGTGCCACGTTCTGCTACTAAGATCTTCTCTATCTGTAGTGCGTCTGGCTGGACAAATACCCACTCTACGCACGTGACGTTCGACCTGTATGTATCCACGCCTACACACATCGTGTCGCAGTGGTGACTGCACGGCCAAGATGAATGACGACGAGCCGACCCGACCACCCGACTTCGTGCAGTCCGACCACACGACCCCATTCAAATGGATTTGGGTGGTGACATTCTTGGTGAGCACGACGCCGTGGTACTGATATCTCTCTTAACATGCAGACTTCTGCCTTTCTAGCCTGTTGTATAACCAATGTAAGCACTGGGAACTGGCTACAAACTGGCTATGTTACGTGTTGTAATAACGTTTCTGCAACGTCACTGTAACCATTTGTATCGCGCAGTTGGTACTGTATGTGGTCTTGGTTTTATTGTAAATGGATAAACACCTTATGGGTGTAGCGATTTACTTGTTTAGCAGTGTTAGGCATATATAAATTTATTGTCTCCGTAACTTAATTTCTTTTCGAGTTATATTTGGCCATTTAAAAAATCTGTAGGTTTGGAAATTGTTTTTTTTTACGTGCACTATTCTAAATGTCCGAACTCTTCAAACTTATTTTTTTTTTTTTTTTTTTTTGTTACTGGTCCAATGTACATAATGTGTGATGGTAAAAGGAGCCGTCCAACTTATTCAGACGAACATGTTTGTATCCGTGACGTTTTGGTGACGTCACAACTTTGCAACTTTCTTTGACCAACTTTGTGTGAAGCAGTTTTATGGAAAAATTTGACGGTGTGACTTGGGCTTAGAGGCACGTACTTCAGGCGCCTTGTCGCCTCGCCTGCCTCTACGCTCAATATACTGGACTGTGTGTAATTTTTGCGATCGCCAAAGCTCCTTGCTGGTTCTTTCAGCGCTCACCGTGTCATTTTATGACAGAATAATAAAGGAGGTATTGGAATTTTCATACATTCGGCCATTTTTCACTTTAAAAATTTCACATTAGAGACGGAATGAGAAAATGAAGCTGACAACATGAAACATTTATAAAATGTTTAGAAATATCGTAGTTTTAAATAATGCGATTGAAGTTCAGCACGTTGTTTGACATATTCAGTTGCTCGGCTCATTCTCTGTTAACCTGCTGCACATATTTACAACATGACATCATAAGCATTTTATTACGTTGTCGGTACATTCATCTGTTCCGCGGGTTTATTGACGATATCACATGCTTTCAGAAAGTCATAGATAGATGCTTGAAGATGATAATGTGTTCACGCCACACTACCTTTCAATAATAACTTGTTTTCTTTTCACTTGTTTTTAAATATACTCGCTCCAACGATTTGGGCAGGAAATAGTTTATTTGTGTTCGACTGGTCGGACTATATGGCGGAGAAAACTTTTATCACATATCCTAGAACAGTTCACTAAATAATAAATTGTGATCTAAAATAGCTTAATAACTTTAACAGTATTGTAAAGGTATTTCCAGAGTTTTAATTTGAGATTTAAATATATTTTTGGGGTCGGTAACAACAGATTTGTCAACCGCGTGTGCGTCCAATAAGCTACTACATTTTCATGTAATTTATGTAGCCGCTATGTACTTCATTAAGAATCCGGACAGCAGTGGTAATTATTAACGCTACAGGCGAGGACATGTATGGAGTTCTGCGCACTTCGAGAGAATTAACACGCGGCCTTATTTTGCGATTTGATCTGTTTACGCTACACGGTTATGCACGTAAAGTCTAAACTGTGACGGTACCGCCAGCTATACTGGGAAGTTGGTTTGTGGACAAGAATAGGAATGTGTACTAATAAGATAATAGTGTGGTATNACGAATAGGAATGTATACTAATAAGGTAATAGTGCGGTATATTGATGGAGTTTTGTATCTTTGTTTTTGTTGATAGTTGCGATTTGGTCACGGGGTTTGCGCGGGAGTTAGTTTTTTTGTATAAGATGCTTGATGGCCGCCCAGCGAGGCTGGGCTATTTATTGGTGGTTCGCGCCCGCGATCTTCCGCAACACAGTTTATGAGAAACCAGTTCATCGTGTGGTTCGGAACCCAATGGAACTATGGAGGCCCCGCTCTGTCGAGCCTTCACTTGTATAACGAAAAGACGGATAATACAAACTTTATTTTTCACGCAACTGTAATCTTAATTTGGGTTTCGTGGACGGGACCTTTAGTAAAGAATACAAGTTGTTAATTCCTATAGGTGCCTGTTTAAAATTTCGTGTGAAATATGTATTCAAGATTGTCGTAACTCAAAGTTCGAGTTTTATTTATTGAAGGAAATGTGTATCGTTAGTCTGTGGGGGACTGTTGTAACACTCTATTTTCTTCTGCTGGTCGCAGGGGCCGCAGTAGTGTAGTGGTCAGACTACTCGCCTCCCACCAAGGTGAAACCGGGTTCGATTCACGGTGGGGTCACTCCCGGTTTTTCGCATATGGGAATCGTGCCGGACGCTGGTCGGCGGGTTTTCTAGGGAATCTCCCGTTTCCCCTGCCATTGCATTCCAGCGCTGTTCCATACTCACCTCACTTCACGTTCATAGGCTCTCAAGACCTCGTTGTTAAAGAGCCGCCCAAATCTCTCCACTCCACTCGACTGGCTGTACAACAGATAATATACCGTTGCATTTACTCATGCAAGCATTTTAAACACTTTTTTGGGGCACTATTAAATATCAAAACAATTTCAATACGTAAACTCTGCATTGCTAGCAGAGTGCTTGATTTTTTTTAACGTAGCCATTTAAGCTCGTGTTTACCAAATAAGACATTCTGAGCTACCGTAGCCTTGCATTCAGGATGCTATATTTTCTTACCAGGTACTACTAAAATATTATGTATATCGCCTGAAAAATTTATAGATGTTGGAAAGCGCCAAGTATTTCTAAAGTTTTGAAATGTTTCTATGGCAACACTGTTAGAAAAAATGCCCGGAAAATTACTGAAAATACCGGTTACAAATTATTCAGACATCTGCGTTAAATTACGGTCTCTTCGATTTTTCCAATAACGTTCTCTCCGTGAATTCACGGAACTTGTCCACAAACTTGCAGATGCGTTTTTTTTTAAATCTGCTCTTTATAAAAAGGGGCAACAAAAAAGTTTTACTTTCGTTATGTGGGTGTTTCACTGTGTATAAAAATGATTATAAAAAATAAAAAATTTTGTCCGGTGGCGGAATTTGAACTAGGAAAATAATTTTGACAGTCCAACGCCTTATCTACCCACCTATCACACTTTTACAAGAAGTGATGATGTAATTACAAAATTTTGTAGAACGATGCACGAGCCTCTTAGTTTCTAGCCATGTTAGAGTGTGTGCGATTTTTTTTTATTTCAGGTTTACAAACATGGGTAAGAAAATGAGTTTTATTTTCATAACCTATTTCACTGTGTATAACAAAGAAATTAAAAAAAGTTTAAATATTTTGTCCTGTAGTGGGATTTTAACACGAATCTAACAATTAACAATCATTAACTCGAACCACTCACCGACCACACCTTTACGCGAAGTATTTAGTAAATATGGATTTTACATGAAAGTGACGAACGTACCCGTATTAGTTTCAAATATTTGCGGTTTATAAAACGAGGTTACAAAAAATTGTTTTATTTTCGGTATGTGCGTGTTTCACTGTATATACAGAAGGTTTTGTCGTGTAGCGGAACCTGAATAAGAATCAACGAATTAGCACTTCACGAGTGATTCGCAATCACCTGCTACTATTTTACACGAAGTAGTATTGTGAAGATGGGATTCTATACGCTTCAGGTATCATCTGCATTGTTCGTGTCTCAGAATCGAAGCCATAAGAATACGAAGAGCTTCCGTATTTTATATTTAAGGAGCTCGTTTCCCTTATTCGTCATTACGGAGTGCGTTTCCGTAAATTAACTCTACATCTTCGTAAAAGTGGCCGTAAATCTACAGAATTTTCTGACAGTGAAAGGGCAGAAATGATAAAAACCGATAGATGCTGAGAAGTGGTACTGAAGGGAGGGTGGAAAGGAAAGGGGCCTACCAAAGGCAATAAGAAAGTAGAAAGCTGTTTGGATAGGCCACATATTGAGAAGGGAGCTGCTCGCTGAAACTACTGAAGGGGAGAAAGATTGATGGAAGGAAGGGAAAGGAAGCAGTAAGGTCGGAATGTTGACAGCGTAGAAGAGGACATGCGCCTTAGCGAAGGCGGGCGTTCGGGGGTAGATATGCTTAGAGAACATTTGTATCTGTCAATGGATAGCTTCGCATGAATGATTATTACCAACGTTATGTGTGTTAAGCGAATTCTGCAACGATCCGTATATGTTATGTGGAGCATTGTGGTATGCAGAGCTTGTAATTTCGTGGTAACCAAGAAACTAACAAGTTTTCGGTATAATTGATTAAATTAATTTCCTCCGATGTGTACGTATCTTCAAGTAATTTTTATGTAGTTTTCAAAGACTTAGGTTGTAGTTAAAAAAAATAATAGATTTAACAGGAGGCATTTTCCACCAAATTTAGTAGGGATCCTTAGAGTCGTTCCTAAAATATTATATATAACCGTTATTACTTAGTGAATTCAGTGCACACATTAGGTACTTCGAAACACCAAATTTAGTTGAGAATTTTTTAATGGTTCTGAAAATATAGTATAATATTAAAGCATTAAGACAAATGCTACTTCTATGCTACATATGGTGGAATTCGTACCAGAAATTACAAAGATACCTTAATTTTTTCTATTATGGTATCGTACATAATGGAGGATTAAAGAGGTTGGCAATGAGTATGTTTAGTGCACAAAGTAGGCACCGCCACCGTGCAAGTTAGGTTAATTGTTCCAGAGATATGTCATGCAAAACTGAAAGTACGAGGCTCGCCATTTTTAAAAATAAATATATTGCTCATTTCAATGTCTGTAGTTCGGGTGGATTGACATCAGTTTTCTGATAATCGTTGGAATCGTTCCTTAGTTATACATGTATGTTTTCTATGTGACACTGCCTTACAAAATGGTGAACAAAGAGGCTTCGGACTTATGGATTTGTGGCCTGCAACATATACTGCCTGTATACAACGTTTGGTTTGAATAATTGAAATAGACCTAGTTCGGTACAAGTGGAATACTTGCCTAAAGTAAGTATTTATAACGCCTTTTTGAAAAAAAGTGTATCGTATACTGACATCATATCCGTTTAGGCGGCTTACCGCAGAAATAATTTAATGCTAAATTTGTCCGTTAATGGTTCAGTAGTTTCTATGATGTGACGTATAAGCTTTACTTTTTCCAAAATATGTAAGCTTTACTGTTTTTTTTCAAAATGGCCAATCAGCGAGGCTGTACATTTCTGAATTCACTGCTGGCAATGTTTACTGGCTACATGCCAGTTTTAGCTTAAATATGTTAAATGATTCCTGAAGTGTCGCATAACACCCATAATTTTCGAAAAACAGCAATTTTGAAAATAATTACCTGGCATTGTCGTAAATTTTAATAAAAGCAGGCATTCCTTACTCGGTACTGAAAGGGTTTGATAAAATTCGGTGCACGGGTTAAATTTTTTTTTTAGGGTGTACATGTACACATATGCATGCGTGCACATACACAGACACACAGTCACACAAGAGGGTGAGTTTCTTTCCTGAGGAAAATAGATTTAAAATAGTTATGTTATCAAACATTTTGAATTCTAAGAAAAAGGAATACTCACGTTATAAAGGCCATAGTTTCATTAACTTTTATTTCGTATCATCCTGTACTTTTTACATCGTACGCACTTGAACCATCCTGTAAACAACGATGTTCGCGCCTAGCTGTGTGTTCAGATGCTGTAGACTCTAGTGNATTGTCGTAAATTTTAATAAAAGCAGGCATTCCTTACTCGGTACTGAAAGGGTTTGATAAAATTCGGTGCACGGGTAAAATTTTTTTTTTTAGGGTGTACATGTACACATATGCATGCGTGCACATACACAGACACACAGTCACACAAGAGGGTGAGTTTCTTTCCTTCGGAAAATAGATTTAAAATAGTTATGTTATCAAACATTTTGAATTCTAAGAAAAAGGAATAGTCTCACGTTATAAATGCCATAGTTTCATTAACTTTTATTTCGTATCATCCTGTACTTTTTACACCGTACGCACTTGAACCATCCTGTAAACAACGATGTTCGCGCCTAGCTGTGTGTTCAGATGCTGTAGACTCTAGTGNCCGTACGCACTTGAACCATCCTGTAAACAACGATGTTCGCGCCTAGCTGTGTGTTCAGATGCTGTAGACTCTAGTGCCACCTGGCGGCAGACCCGTATGCAATGCCGTCGTGCGTAACTTGCTGGAGAGTATTGTAAAAGTGGTAATGGCATTGTGAAACGTGACAATTTTGCAACTTCGTCGACTTGTTATTGTCAAACTTAACTGTCCTTTGATACCTCATGGTCACGTTTTTTTTTCTGCCGTAACGTCAGCCTAGCGCCTTTTTCGGTAAAAATAAAAACTTTTTTTAAATTAACAATTAAAAAATGTTGCCGCGATAATCTGCGATTCGGTTATTCCGTGCNGTAAAAATAAAAACTTTTTTTAAATTAACAATTAAAAAATGTTGCCGCGATAATCTGCGATTCGGTTATTCCGTGCATTTTTTAAGCGTAGGCTATCTTCTGGGCGGCATAGTTCTCCTTCCTTGGAAATGACAGCTGCTTCCGTATATATAGGTTACACGTTATTAATTTCTGTAAACGAACGAGCGNGTAAAAATAAAAACTTTTTTTAAATTAACAATTAAAAAATGTTGCCGCGATAATCTGCGATTCGGTTATTCCGTGCTTTTTTAAGCGTAGGCTATCTTCTGGGCGGCATAGATCTCCTTCCTTGGAAATGACAGCTGCTTCCGTATATATAGGTTACACGTTATTAATTTCTGTAAACGAACGAGCGGTACGACTGAATTAATTAATTCAATTGAAAAATGCTGTTTGATCACAGCAGCAGAAATACATTAGCGGCTATGAATTTTACACAAAACCGACAGAGGGAGCAGACCTGGCGCCTATATTTAATGTCATTAAATAACGAATGTCTCGCTCTCTCTATAAACGCAAATCAAATGAGATTAAAGAATGTTATCGAAGAAAACCCACATTTACATTTCTGGGCATTGTCTAATTGTTCACTTAAAAAATCTGTTTATTTTCTGTCTACCGAACTATTCACTTGCTTTTTGTTTACTTGTAAAAGAATGGAATGGTTAAACTGAAGGAAATTGTGATGGTGTTGGTTGGACTGCATTACGCCGTAAATAAGATTTTGGTTTTTATATTGTCTAAAAAAATTATACAATTTTCTCCTCAATATGAATTAAAAACAGAGAGAAGAGCGGTTGATTTGTTATTAATGTTTAGTAAGAAATAGTTATTTATGGCGCGTTATTGTAAATTAAACATGTCTGAATGGCATACTTATTTTTTCAACTAAAACTGGCGGAAACATTTTATTGTTATGTATAAAAATTATTATTTTTATTAATATTATGTAATGAATAAATTTACTGCTGGCGAACTTTGGGTGTTCAAAATTATAGTTATTATATCTGAGTTCCGCCATATCTTCTTCCAGAAAAAAGGCCTGCTTCAGGCTAATGTCATTTATTGTTATTTATGAGAAGCGATTAATCTGGACCGGGGGCTTGTGATTCAGTTCATCTTTTGTCTGCGGTTTTGTTATTGGCGGAGTTCTCCAGGGCGTGTTGGATAACATAAACAATTTTTTTTTTCTTTATTTTTGTGCTCTGCGGCAAACCAGTATCTTAATCTAATGACTGCGGAGATGGGGAGGATTTCATGAAGGAACTGCGATGGCATTTTCCTAGAAAAAGAATTGAAAGCTAGTGGGTGGGGAGGGGGATAAAAACACCCCTGGTGCAGTCCTCGAGATGTAATTCAGAACCTCCTTAATGGGAATCAGGCACGCTACTGCTTGGCCAAATATTCATTGCTCGATAAATGTGTGCTTCTTGCGTCTGCCTGTGAGTTTTTTCGAAGATAAAACTCATATGAGTATTCTACGTGTTGTGTTTGTAGACTTACGTACATTAAAAAGGGAGTGATTCGCAAATTAATTACGCTTATTATATTACAGGAACGTCGGAACA
>NQII01004596.1:23207-68326 GCA_002778355.1 Clitarchus hookeri | reverse complement strand
TCCCCCCCCCCTTTTTTTCTTTTTGTCCTTATACTATCCAATAAAATGGATTTTATTTCGTATATAATCACTTCGGTCTAGAAATCCAATTACAATTATTTGTTTACGTTCGAGTGGTGATCTTCAAGCACACTGCGAAAATTTTGACTGGTGCATATGATTCCATTTTTTTTTAAATCGCTGTATTTATGTATGCATTATGTATAAGAAGATGGTTACTGAAAGTAAATGGTTTCCTGGAATTGTAAAATGATCCGTCTCTTTAAAGAGCAGACAATGTATAGAATTATTATGAACTCTAGTCAGAACGCTTCGAGATGATTTTTTTTAGACAGAATGAGAACGAAAGGCAATAAAGATACGCGTCCTCGAAAATTAAGATTTTCAAATGACTTTATTTAAAAACATGTATTAGTAACTACATGTGATGAAACAACAAGTTACTGATAGAGTAGTGATTTATTGAATAGAAACCTATCATTTCCGACATGTAATATCATCCGCTTTTAATACGAAAATGCGTGTTGCATAGCTGGTAGCGTTTGCACCAATTCAATCGTAGGAACTTTTTATAAAACCGGAACGAACTTAACTATAACGAACATGCTACACTAAACCGCATGAAAGTGGAATGCAATGTATTAAAGTTCTCATTTTCAACTAAAGGGTGTAAAATACGCTGTATTCGATATATTATATCGTTTTGTCTCATTCGACTGNAAAGTTCTCATTTTCAACTAAAGGGTGTAAAATACGCTGTATTCGATATATTATATCGTTTTGTCTCATTCGACTGCTAGTTTTAAGGTGCGCGTGATGACAATGCATTGACACTGCTATCATGCTCCTTTCATAGGAGAGACTATAAAAATTATAAAACTGTACACAAATCCATATAATATGTTTAGGAAGCATATATTGTTAGTTCCCTTTGTAAAATATTTCCAGTTTTATAAAGTGTATATATATTTTTAAAATCTGATTATGTTGCTTTTAAAGTNAAAGTTCTCATTTTCAACTAAAGGGTGTAAAATACGCTGTATTCGATATATTATATCGTTTTGTCTCATTCGACTGTTAGTTTTAAGGTGCGCGTGATGACAATGCATTGACACTGCTATCATGCTCCTTCCATAGGAGAGACTATAAAAATTATAAAACTGTACACAAATCCATATAATATGTTTAGGAAGCATATATTGTTTCCCTTTGTAAAATATTTCCAGTTTTATAAAGTGTATATATATTTTTAAAATCTGATTATGTTGCTTTTAAAGTANTTCCCTTTGTAAAATATTTCCAGTTTTATAAAGTGTATATATATTTTTAAAATCTGATTATGTTGCTTTTAAAGTACGTACATTGTTGCTCTGTATATAATCTCATTCGAGAGAAACTGTAAAACATGTGAATATTGGACTAAACCATTTCAAATTACTATTACTATGGTATGCATACATTTTATGAGTAGGGTCCATAAAGTTTTGTGCGATAACTATGCGCATAACAACAGCGCAATCAATTATTGGCAGGGGTGCTGTTTCATGTATCCAGACAATTCCAGTAATTTTTTTAAAATTTATTTAAGGACACTGTATTTGAGTATGATTGCTAATGATATGAAAAACATCCAGTAATCAGATATGCAAATAATTACTCTCATACAGATGGTAGACACAACTAACTTTTAAAAGAAGCCCAAGTTACCTGTGTACTGAAGACTTGTATAAAAGACTTCGAAAAATAAAACTGATAGAATGACGGAGTTTTGAAATCGGAACATTTATATCACTTTGTAACTACGCTTTATAACAATTACTGGCTGCAGTGGAAATGAAAACTTTATATTTAACAATGCCACAGCGCCACGTAGTTTTAAAGATATTTATGGTCTTCCTATTGATATTTTGAGCTATTCGAAAAGTGTAAGGCCATTATAGCTAGCACTAAATTTCATTTATCATATAATGCAATTTATAGATTCCGTAATTTACACATAAATTGATATATGCGTTGTTTGGTTTGTTTTATTCGCGTGTCATGCCATAATGACTATTTACGTGCGTTATCATAAGATAAATTTAGCTGAGGGGAGCGTGGCGCCATTAATCTTCGATGAGCGTGTGCATGTGATGAATACATATCGCTTAAAGAATCGTAATCACCTAATTATATTAATGCGAAACGGTAAATCGATCGTCATCGCATTGCGATAGTCCCCGCGAGTGTTCGTAATTAGGGCGCTGGCCCAGCAGATGATGCAAGCTTCAGTATTACAAGTTTATTCACAAACTGCTCTCTATATTTTACTGGTGTCTACTTAGTAATGTCATTTTATAATTGTTACATTTTCCAGTGTTGGTTCATCTATTTTTCTCTAAAGTATTTTTTTTAGGGAATGAAAGTGGGTAAATGAGTGTTTTCTCATTAACTTTTTGGGTATAAAAATTTTTCTAAAGGATTTTTAATATACTATACAGACATGTAGCTCGCCTTTGTGTTTTATTATTGCGACATGAAATAATAGGGTTACCACCTAAAATCAATAAAAACGCTTCGCCAAGATTGCAGGCCAGTTAAGTGCGCGTATAGAGGTGACGAGATACACGATATGCATGTCTGCATTGCCCTCGCCTTGAATACGCGAAATACTCCCAATTAGGCGGACATCCTAAACGTAGGAGCAATGAGACATTGAAACTCTCGGTGTAGGTTCTACAGCGCTCAGTGAAAGCTATCAGATCGTGGCAAGTGAGTATTATCAAGGGACCACTGTTGCTGAGCGGTTAGCCTGCTCGCCTCCCACTAAGGAGAACCGGGTTCAATCCCCGGCCGGTTCACTCCGAATTTTCTCAATTGAGAATTGTACCGGACGATGCCGCTGGTCGGCGAGCCTTCTCGGGGATCTCTCGTTTCCCCGCCCTTTAATTTCGGTGCTACTCCATACTCACTTCACCCTCATCGGCTCTCATGACCTCGCTGTTAAGAGCCGTCCAAATCTCTTCACTCACTATTATTAACTCTACTGAATGGCGTAGCACCGGCCCATAAAGTAATTTGTTTTAATAGCCATTAGTAGGGTTCGATTAATTTGACAGAAGGCCGCAGTTCTTAGCCATGATTTGTTCACATTACGTTCACTCATTTTACTTAAAACTTAAGTATACTCCAACGTTTTCACATATACCTTGCTAAGTAGATTTATGGCTTATTTCTTTCGCCATTTATTCTGTAGACGTTTCTCTACACGTTTAACTTCCTGGCCACTCAAGGTAAGCCAGTCTTAAGAGAAGCGCCGAACCGTGTTACCGTGTTCATAGACTGCCCGTTCCGTCGTATTACGTCTATCATGAAAGCATGCTGGCTGTTGTGGGGAATCTGCAGTGTAAGGAATTATATTTTGTCGGGTAGAAATATTTCGCGGAAACACGCACGAAAAAAAGTTCTGTTTTATGGAAAAATGTTGCTGTTTACATGAACAGACATTTACATACTTCAGAAATGTACAACACGAACGGATGGTTACAGACCTAGGACTTTCGCCTGTTTATTCAGCAGAATGAACCCGTTTCCGTTCGTGCTCTGTCAAGATCTTTTGGGCGCAACTGAAGCCGTGTCCGAAATTGCAGATTTTGTAGACAAAATGATCACGTGACCCGATTTTGTATACAAAAATGGTGACGTATTTGGTAATTTGGTATTTCGTATTTTGTATCTTGTATCTTGTGGATGTTAGCAAAAATACAGAATGACAAAATTTTTGCTATGTTGGTTTTGATCTTCAAAATATATACGCGGATGCGTAATTAAAATGTTTTTTTAAAACACGCAAGTGTTCATAAAATACCCTAGACATGTTTTAAAAAGCAAGTAAGTGTTGTGCTTTGTTTATATATTTCGTAAAAAAGTTTCGTTATTGCATAAATAATTATTTTCTTATTTATTAACATATGCGGAGCATTCCTTTGATGATTGTAAAAATATCACGTCAGTTTTAAGCATTACATTTAGATAAAAAATAATCTTCATTGTTAATGTATAAATGCGTGGCCGCGAGTGCTAGCTAAACAATTGACTATCGCCAACGTCCGAATTGAAACTTACGAAATGACAAATTACAAAATACTGAATTTTTAATTTCGAACACGGCCTGAGAAACATTTTGCAGGACTCGCAGTGGCCACTTGAGCAATGCGATTTTGGCAACAGTGCACATCTGTAACTAGTATAGTCGTTGCAAATTAACTTGTATTTAGCATATTATTGTGACTGGGTATACGCAAAATCTAAGAGTAATTAATATCTTTGGAGGGTTTAATTCGCTCTAAATCATTACAGATCACTGATGAAATTTTCAAATTAAAGCAGGATTTCCTGGTCTTCAGTGGTTCGGATCTTACTGACTGAGCGGTTTTCCAGATATGGGCCTCAATTTCATTGGTTCAGATTTGGAGTGCACCAGTAAATTTAACTTGAAATTTGACATAGCATCGTGCTACACTAGGTTTTATGTCCCACGATAATGCACAGACATTATTGAAGATGGCGAAACCTTGTGTTCACATTCTGAATCACGCCGTGCTTAGACGTAGAACAGTGGTAAAATGCTTTGGTGTGCTGCAAGAAAAACGTCGCTTGCTGAGAACTGTACACAGTTCCGAGCAATTCGCCTGGATAATAAGCTGCAAGGAGCAAAATCTTGAAAAAAAATCTCTTTCTATGCTTGTGCAAGAGACGAGGAGAGAGTACTGCAATAAAATTACCTAGGGAATTGTAACAATCTTAATTCATTCAACCCCAGAGTACAACTCGTGTACACATTGCACACGAAGGTAATATTTTGCTGGTACTGTACACTGCGACGTTCAGTGCTCAGTGATCACTCAATGGGTGGTAGCTAACTCGTAAGTACCTGCAAAATTTTCGTTATTATTTCGTGAAATGATAGACTTCACTGTCCTATGTATACCTTAGCACATTTCGGGATATAATTTGCTGCTAATATTTAAACAATTGCATTACAGGAGTTCGGTCACTCTACCGTTGAAGTGTTGTTATTGAGACTAAAAGAGCACTGAACGTGCCACATAAATTGTCGACTAATGGCAGAATACAAATGAGCTCATAACAATTTGGAGTTTAGATGATAACGTGAATTTTGAAGGTGCCTAGTGATTCGCAAACGGTTTATATCGCCACTGCGTCACAAACCCACATTGTCTGTGGTACCAAAATAAATACTGTCATATTCAGCAGAGCATGCATCGAAATCTCCTTATTTACAACACCTGAACCATAAATTAAAATGGACATGAAATGGTTAAATTATTTGCGGCTCACACACACACACACATCTATTAAGGAATCATACCCTGACTTCGAAGAGTACAGTTGTTACCAAATACGGCTTCTGTTGCAAGATACTCACGCAACTCCACTGGTGTGGATCATCTCTCCAGTTTGGCCTCTTGTCCGCAAAAGCGTAGCGTCGTAGCGTGCCTGACCACAGAAGATTCACAGACGACTGAAACCGCCGTGAAGGGGCAACGGTCTGCGCACAGATCTCCTCGTAAAGGCCATATTACACGGTACCAGGTTCCGTAAAAGGCAAGGTCTGCCATAGCAGTTGTTATACCGGCTGGTGTATCACCTTGTACGGCCAGATTTCATACCAGGTTTGGTAATTGGTCACGTCCTATTTTTCGTGGCAGGTTCCATGCCAACTTTCTTACCTGGCCAATCACATTGCAGAGCGTAGGACGCTCCCCGTGGCAGCTACTGGAAACGAGTCGATGAAGAAACCAAATAGGACTTCTCAATCTTGATTATACGTCCGTGTAGTTGAAACTCTTTCAAATGGATTTAAAATTCGAAATATAATTTAAAATACGAATTATATTGACGATGAACACTTTTAATTACTGTTAAAAACTGTACAAAATATTTCAAACGTACGCAATGAAAATGTAATGTTTTACAAATATATCCATACTTAGCTTATTTAAATACACAGAACGCATGCGAACTCGTAGCCCATTAGGGAAGTTGCGTTGATTGGATTGGAGCGATGCTTTCGGACGTGGGTTCGAGTTTCTTGCATACGCTGTTTCTTTTCCTATAATTTTTAATGCGGATAATAACTTGGTACGTTAACAAAAAAAAAAAACTATATTTTGCGAACCGTTAAAATTTTTTTTCGTAATTGAAAATAATACACTTCTACTCACTTGACTTTACATTATCATTTTAAAAATAGTAATGCAGCTACGTCAATAAGAGCAGAATTTATGTAGCGGCTAAGAGTAATAAAGCAATATTAAGAGGTGCTAGCTAGTTTTTTTTACGGGCCTAGACAGACAAGTTACTGACTAGTGGCAGTTCTACGAGTGGAGCTCATATTTACTCGTATCCATACGTTGCGCACCCACCGAGTGATTCAAATGCTAGTACGCCAACTGGTGTCGTGTAATAGGAATCATCCATACCGGCTCGCATTGAGTGTGGCATACCGGATCGTGCACCAGGCCCTGTAGAAGCTTGCACAAGACCGAGTAAGGCAGCAAGTATCTTGTAAAAATGGGCGTCTTGGGCCACCAGTCTTGCAGCGAAGAAAGGGAGGAAGCACGTCTTCCGACCCACCGTAGAGGACTCTTCCTCCTCCAAAGGGAAGACAAATACACGGCTTTCCCGGTATGACATGAGAACAATTTTCTTACCCGTCGGAATAAGCCGACCGCAGGACCGTCGACAGAAATTTCGGGGCCCCGTCACAAATTAATATTTCGGGGCCCCCTTCGCGGGTGTCCTTTTTTTTATTTCCTCCTAACTCCAAGCGTCTGCGGCGCCCCTGGGCGGCGTTCCAAAACGTTACTCTGCGAGTAAACTTTTCTCTCTGGCTGTCCCAAAACACTTTGAGTGAATGTTTTACTTTCTCTTGGCAGTGTCCTAAAACTGTAGAGTAATTACTCTCAGCATCTTGCTAGAGTAAAACTTTTACACGCACAACTTCAGCGAGTATAGAAGGGTAAACTGAAAATGACGGAAATTTTAGTTGAATTAAACAAAATGAAAATAAATGTGGACATTCTGTTTATAGACACATCCGGGAAAACTACAAATGACGAGTAATAAAATTAGTCTTGTTATGTAAAAGTTAACATTTATAAATGTCATATTTGTAGACGTAATAATTATGATTAATTTATAGCAAGTAAAACTGTTTATGTATATAACTAATATTTTGAAAAAGAAAGAATTTGGGGAAAGGGACAAATATCTTTTGGAATTTACANTAACTAATATTTTGAAAAAGAAAGAATTTGGGGAAAGGGACAAATATCTTTTGGAATTTACATTGATTGCTTAATCGGTAGATATTTGTACACACGTAATGTTATTTGGATCATGTTCGTTCCGAAACCACTTTCAATTTTGCTTTCCTCAGTGGATTCTCTCTGTTACTTCACTCTACTCTCGAAATAACGTTTTGGAACGCTGCCTTGAGCCTCAGAGCCCGGGAAAAATGTACCCTTTCTTGAATAAGCAGTCTTCCTCGACTTTAGTCTGTGAATGTGACGCGACGCTTGAGAGCCAGCCAGGCTCGGTGGCGCCCAGGAGGTGAAGTTGGCGGGGCCCCGTCCATTGCGGGGCAAAGTGCCCTTGTGGGCGTCCCCGGGCGGTAATTTATTATTTTATTTTTATGTAACATATTATATATCGTCCAGGACCCGGTACAGCTGTACTCGTAGTCTCCCCTTTGCCGCCGGGCCTGAGCCGACGCGAGCATCGGTATCAGCTTGGTATCTTTGAAACACACTGCGTAACGGAGTGGCATGCATCGTACTGACAGTNCGACGCGAGCATCGGTATCAGCTTGGTATCTTTGAAACACACTGCGTAACGGAGTGGCATGCATCGTACTGACAGTAACCTACGCATGAAACCTGGTACTGCAACCATTTTCCTGGTAAAAGCTGTCCACGATAAAGTGAGCACTTTTGAAATGAACCTTTGAAGAATATCACTGCTCCTACCCGCATATATTTTAACGGGCGTACTGAGTGGCATGCGCCCATTAAAGTTGGTGATGACGGAAGGGAATTAGTTCCATGTCCTAACGTTCAATTAAAAGTGTAAGGTAAACATTTGTGCAAACATTTGCTTNTGACGGAAGGGAATTAGTTCCATGTCCTAACGTTCAATTAAAAGTGTAAGGTAAACATTTGTGCAAACATTTGCTTTCTGCTTTTTTTAATGCGTCTAAGTGTAAGAATTAGCAAATATGTAAAATATTTACTTTTCTAATAATTTGACAGTTCCACTTGACCGACTCATGAATAAAGTGATGAGTACCAGGGCAATGTTAATTTTACATATGGTGGAAGAATACACAATGTGTATACAATTAGAACTTAAGCAGGGCTTTCAAAACGGCTCAGTTTACCGTGAACAGCCTTTAATGTACATTTCTGACGCTTTCCAGGTAGTGTCCAAAGTATAGTTGGTCGTATAACGTTTGTCATTTCCCTCCAGATACTGGTAAAAGTCAATATGGATGAGAGGTGGCTGGCATCAAACGCAGCAGCCTGCTTTACGTGAGTGATATGCCTGTATGATTAGTTTCACTAATTACAGTAAATTTTGAAAGACATTGTGATCAACATAGACAGCGTGTGTATCAAGTAAATCAGTTCATTGTTTGGGCACGTAGAGTGGCTGTTGCTCAGTTTTCATGTGCACTCTACTCTACGTTCCCTCTACGGTAGGAACTGTATTTATATTTAAAGAAACAGTCACCAGTAGGACTCTGTTCTGTTGAGATTTTTGCCTACATTTAACAATATTTCAAATAGTACCGACAACCTGCCTGACTACAATCCCTATTAACGGAACTATCTGTTCTTACACACGTATTTTTTCCTCAGTGTGGTACCAGTGCCCGGAAGTGTGTAAATTCACTTTCAGCATAAATATTAATCTAATCGGCAGAGTTGAGTCACTGTGACGGAGAACTGTAAGTGACTCCAATACAGCAGTTTTCACTCGTTTGCCATCAAATTGGAGTGATTTTGAACCACTTATGTAATTTCAGTATTAGAGCAGGTTTTGCATATCCTTTAGTTTCTCAGTTGAAGAATTCCGTTGGGAACCTTAATAGATAGTACTATTTGTTATTACGGTTCACTGAGAGCTTTTGAAAATCCTGTATCTTCCTTCAGCGCATTGTGTCCCGTGACGTCTAAAAACTAACATTGCCTTCTAACGAATGACCTGTATGTGTCAATCAAGAAACGTAATTGAAATTGTCATAAATACAAATACATTCTACTTTTACACAAATTATTATCCTGCTTATAAAACAAGAAAGGACCACTCGCACAAGATGTTAAGACATTTATCTGTTTTACTTAATTCAGTGCCAACGTCACTGTGAATATACAAGTCAGTGTTTATGTTGAAATACTGGATGCCCCAAATTAATATTTACACTCTTTGTACGTTAATAACAGGGGAACTATTACATGCATTCTGATGGGACTGCGTGTATGTGGCGTTATAAGGACAACGTTGACTGTGCGAGAGCGTGTAGCCATTCTGATGTTGCCAGTTCTATTTCCAGCAACGAGTGGCAGCACTACAATTGCAGAGGAAATGGCGGAAGTGACAAGGTTTTCTTTCGAGCAGCGTAAGTGGATTTCAAAGTTTCATTGGAAACGCGAAAACATGATTGAGGTGCAGAGACGATGGAAGGTAGAATTCGATACTGCGCCACCGCCACGGCAAGTTTGAGAGGGACGGAACTGTGTGTGATGTGAAGAAAGAACTGCGTGGCAGGAAGAGAATGACAACTGACGAAGGAAGTGTTGGGGCTGTGTTGCACACAGTCACACATTTCCCCGNCTGCGTGGCAGGAAGAGAATGACAACTGACGAAGGAAGTGTTGGGGCTGTGTTGCACACAGTCACACATTTCCCCGAGAAGTCAAAGTCCGCACGGCAGGCTGCGCATGAGTCAGGTGTCAGTAAACCAAGTGTCCATCGCAGTTTTTTTAAGCAAGTAAATCGGAGGCCCTACATTCTTACTTCAAGCTATGAACGAAGACGACCCAGACAGGCGTGTAGAATTTTGCGAGTAGGCGGTGAGCATGTGTAATGGCAACGAACATTTTACTGGCGTGATTTTTTAATTCGGTGAGGCAATATTTAAACTGTCAACCGCCACAACTGTGTGTTATTGGCCGATGAAGATCGCCATATTGAGGTAGAACAAGCAGTTGATCTTCCTGGATTAACGGTGTGGTGTGGTATGTCTGCCAGAGGACTTGTAAGGCCATTCATTCTTCTTAGACAGAACAGTGACAGGTGAAAGTTACCGTACCATGTTGCAGAAAACCATTGTGGCTTTTTTTTCAGAAGTTGCACCGCCACATTGTTATCGAGACGTTTGGTCTCTCCTCGATTCAACATTTGTTGGTAGGTGGATAGGTCAACGAGGAAGTGTTGGGTGTCCACCCAGATCTCCAGATTTAACGCCGTTTGATTTTTATTTGTGGGGAATTTTGAAGAACATAGTGTACACCACAAAGCCACAGACACTGGATGTCATGAGAGACGCGATTGTGGCCGCCTGTGAATCCTCTCCCACGGAAACCGTACCTACTGTTTGTCGTTCTGTTCTGCAGCGTTGCATACAATATCTTGCCACTCATGACGGGCATTTTAAACATTTGTAACTGTTATTAACACGTGTGCACACTCAACATTTTCCTTGTAACGTTAAATACAAGGAGTCCCATCAGATTTTCTCAAAAACGTTTCTGTGTTATTCGCTTTCAAAGAATATAAATATTAATTTGAAACATCTGGTATTTACAGTAAAATTAAAGATTTTTTTAAAAATTCCCTTTTGATGTACAGTTAAAAGTGAACNTTTCCTTGTAACGTTAAATACAAGGAGTCCCATCAGATTTTCTCAAAAACGTTTCTGTGTTATTCGCTTTCAAAGAATATAAATATTAATTTGAAACATCTGGTATTTACAGTAAAATTTAAGATTTTTTTAAAAATTCCCTTTTGATGTACAGTTAAAAGTGAACCAGCTTTTTTTTTGACCGAGCTTCATGTGATGCAACGCCCACCTGTCAGGTCCGTGAACATTGAGGGCAGTAGCAAGGTTCACCTCCTCGCCGACAGAGGCGCTGACAAAAACATCAGACTTGTGCGCTCACAATAACCCTTTATACTGTCCGTCATGCTACCTAATCCGTTCATNGCGCTGACAAAAACATCAGACTTGTGCGCTCACAATAACCCTTTATACTGTCCGTCATGCTACCTAATCCGTTCATTTTCTCGCGTCGAGAAGCTTGATCGAGTTAACCGGTTCCTTTGCTCTATTAGTCCAGAGGATTCATCGCTTCTCTTAAACATTAATTAAGTTCACAATCGTTTACTTAATATTTCATAAGCCAAATTTCTCTGAGAGTTCATAAATAGAAAATATATACCGATAAATTACTCCGTTTGGACTAGGTAACTCTCCCGCTTTTATCCGGAATGCCAAGTAGTGTTTCGGAAAGTGATAAGCTTTCATACGCAACTAGCTCAGTGTAAAAATTAAACTTTTATCCTTGGATTCCTGGGGTTCAAACCTAGAACTTCACTGTCAGGAGCTAATGTCTTGGCGACTTTGGCCACGAGAGGTCGCATAATGACTGTACTTATGAGACCTCGTAATTTCTTATGTAAATAATTTTTATTTCTAACTGAAATAATATTTTGTGAGTATATTCTGCATTGTTTTTAAAAGTTCCAGCTTAATATTTCTTTACGCTTTTTTCTTTGCGGGGCCGTGGTGGCTGAGCGGTTAGCCTGCTCGCCTCCCAAGGGAAACCGGGTTCAATCCCCGGCCGGGCCACTCCGGATTTTCGCAAGTGGGAATCTTACCAGACGATGCCGCTGGTCGGTGGGTCTTCTCGGGAACTCCCGTTTCCCCCGCCTTCGCATTCTGNTGGGAATCTTACCAGACGATGCCGCTGGTCGGTGGGTCTTCTCGGGAACTCCCGTTTCCCCCGCCTTCGCATTCTGTTGCTGCTCCATTCTCATCTTATTTCACCCTCATTGGCTCTTAATTTCTCGTTGTTAAGAGCCGCCAAAATAACTAACTTTTTCGTTACAAGCCTTGTAGTATTAATATATATGTTCTTTCATGTTTTATCCTTCGTTTTCACTGAAATATTTAAGATGTGTGGGGATTATTATGAAGGCGTTGCACACCGTTCTAGGCGAATAACGGAATGTGTCTTCAATGTCGGAGAAATATGATGCGACTAGGAGATGAATGGGAGAAGACAGACTGGTAACTACGTTTGTGTTTTGTCTCTGGACGTGACACTTTCATGAAAGGGAGAGCTAAGCGAAACAAATCAATTGTTTGCTAGTGATTCGACAGTATAATGTTTAACTCTCCTGCTATTCTGTTGACAACCTAAACCAAGTAATCTTCTTATGANGCTAGTGATTCGACAGTATAATGTTTAACTCTCCTGCTATTCTGTTGACAACCTAAACCAAGTAATCTTCTTATGACCTGGAAGTATTGACCACAGTTAAGGACATTAATTTATATCCATACAGAAAAAGAATCGCGAACATCAGTCAATATTCACAAACCAATATTATTCTGAAATTAACGTGTACGTGTTTATAGTGCTGATTGCAATTGTTATTACTTTTCTTGCTTTATTTAATGAGTGTGTTGTGGATATATGAGCTAGCTGATGTAAACACCAGCTGAAGGTCACATGACTGTGTTTATTTTGATAGGTACGCGGTAAGATACGCAACCAACGGGCTGAAAGTAGGAACTTATGGCAGGGCTTCCAAAAGTGCTCACTTTACCGTGAGCAGCCTTTATTGTTGTTTCGTGCCAAACGTCACAATGCTGTATATTCTCGAGCCGATGTCATTTGTTCATTGGCTACTGCCTAGGTGTTACGTCATTCCTCTTCTGATTGGACAACACACGATCTGTGCACACCATTTGTTCATTGTCACAGAGTTACCTAGCATTGTGTCAAATAAAATATGGTCCATTGAGGAAAGTAGCTGGGGCGNCATTTGTTCATTGTCACAGAGTTACCTAGCATTGTGTCAAATAAAATATGGTCCATTGAGGAAAGTAGCTGGGGCGGCAGTTAGCGTAGTTGCTAGAGCGCTCGCCTCCCACCAAGTAAAACCGGGTTCGATTCCCGGCGGGGTCACTCCTGGATTTTCGCATATGGGTATCGTGCTGGACGATGCCGCTGGTCGGCGAGTATTCTCTGNCCCGGCGGGGTCACTCCTGGATTTTCGCATATGGGTATCGTGCTGGACGATGCCGCTGGTCGGCGAGTATTCTCTGAGATCTCCCGTTTCCCCATTGCAATTCGGCGTTGCTCCATGTCCACTTCGCTCTATCTTCATCAGCTGTCAAGACCTCGTTGTTAAGAGGCGCCCAAATCTCTCCACATTCCACGAAAGTTACTGAAAGGTACACGTGCTAAATAAAGTATAACGTATGACAAAATATCAACGCGAATTTTGCAGGTCTCGATTCATTAGTCGGGTTTCTGGTGGCCCTTCATGATTAGTCGTGGTGATGGCTGGAGCGCAACGTTTGTCAAGACACAACTCACGAGCATGAAGTCGGAAAACAAAATGGTTCGGAGCTTACTGTAAAATTTTACGAGGTGCCGTCATCTGTAGACTTTGTGGAGTTGAGTGGTTTGGACTGCTCGTAACAGCGAGGTCTTGAGAGCCGATTATGGTGAAGCGAAGTGAATGTGAAGCAGCGCTGGAACTCTAGGACGGAGGGAAACGGGAACTCCCCGAGTAAACCTGCTAGCCAGCAACTTCATTCGGCACGACTCCCAGATGCGAAAACCCGAGAGTGACCCCACCGGGAATCGAACTCGGTTCGCCCTGGTGGGAGGCGAGTAGTCTGACCACTACACCACCACGGTGTAGACTTTGTGCTACATAAGATNGGTTCGCCCTGGTGGGAGGCGAGTAGTCTGACCACTACACCACCACGGTGTAGACTTTGTGCTACATAAGATCCAAACTTAAACGATTTTATCACAGATTATGTACGCACACAGAAAATAAATGGCGCGGTTGTTCTTTTGATGTTGACGTACCCAGTCTCTTGATTGACTGCGCGAGGCTCTGGAAGCGGGACTTGTGTCTTATTGGCTACGGCATGCTGCCAAATGTTCCCTGTTGGCTGGACTGACGGCTGGCAAGTATGTTTCCAAGCGCTGATTGGCGAACGATGTTCCGACATGCTGCTGGCCAGTGAGTTCTAACTGGCGTGTGCAGCCATATTTCGCGGAATAAGCTGCTAATTCACCTCTGTATCATTCACTACTCTATGCTTTGATGCTGCGTCCTCGTACGAAGGACATACAACAGTAAATGACTGATGAGTACATCCCTGGACGTGGAAGATGTGGGGTTGTGGTGGTACAGGCCACGTTCAGGGAAACCCGGGGTGGTACGCAGTTGTTGACTCTTAGCCAGAGGTATGCACTGTCATGTGCAAACATTGGTTGCGTGTTAGAAGCTTGGTGCTGTCAAGCTAAAGCCGATATCCTCCAGGGACGTTCCCATCAGTACGAACAGTACAAGCCGCCTTGCCGACGACGGCCTGTGTACGAGGCGGGGTGATAGCATGAGCGCTGGCTGGCAGGAAGGAAGTGGCCCGCCCACCATCAGCCGAGGGGAGGCTCGCCCTCCCTCGTCTGCCTCAATTAGCCCGCGCCCGACAAACAAGCCGTTTGTACGCCACTGAGTTGAGCTAATGCTCGTGGGGGCCGTCGGCCTTTTCCCACACGCTCACTCGGCCACGCGCATGCTCGGGTGCCTCTCTGCTGTCCCACTGTCTCCCACCTTCTTAATTCCCTCTTGGGGAAGGTTTACACACGAAGAATTTTATTAATGTAGTTGGTAACTCTTTAGAATTCACGAAAATCGAAATCGTTGGTTGAGTCGGTTTGCCTCAAGTGCTGCCGTGTTTAATTTTTGTAGAAATGCATGTATCTTTTTTTTTTAATAAACGTTACACGCGTATTTCGATGATATGCCTTTGCAATACGAACTTCGATATATTACTACTTTTCAGAAATATATATTTATATTGTGATATTTGTATTCGATTAATGCGCATTCTGAGTAGCGAAAATTGGAACTAAGTTTGAGTCAGCTAACTNTATATTGTGATATTTGTATTCGATTAATGCGCATTCTGAGTAGCGAAAATTGGAACTAAGTTTGAGTCAGCTAACTAAGGGGACAAAATCATTGCTAAAACTACCTGTTATTTGCGAAAAGATTCCACGACTTCTTGTACTCAAAATCACATTAGTTAAGAACCAATGACGCGGTTGGATGATTTCAACTCGCACGCGTCTCANCGACTTCTTGTACTCAAAATCACATTAGTTAAGAACCAATGACGCGGTTGGATGATTTCAACTCGCACGCGTCTCAGGTGTCTGCCCGCGAATCACAGACGTACAGAACCGGAGTAACCTAATTCTGATTGGACAGTCAAGTAAGAAAATGTCGACTCACAGAGACACGTCGCCAATAAGCAAAAGAATACATCGTTGTTACATCATTCGTAGCCAAGTTCAGGAGTAAAGGAAAATAGTGGCTCTTTTTAACGCTCTCTGCTTAAATTCGTGCTAGGCTATCGACACGATGGCTTGCACTGACATCTGTGACGACATACTTTGGTCGCAGTGGTTTTCTGACGGCTTCTATTTCTAACGCCTGTTAATTAGATTGAATGCGCACTCATGTTGGTCGAGATAAGACGCCACTTTTAATGAATGCTTTTTGGTTCGTTTCACAAGTAATACAGAACGTGCTGCTTCTGTTTTCTGCATCGAGTTAACTGCGCAGTGGTGTGAAAATTAGCTAAATACTTAAAACTACAGTCAACTTGGTTCAATGTCGTAACAACTTCGTCACAAGGCTGGCGCGCCGATCCACTCTGCTACTCAGTCACGTGAACACGTCGCGTGGGAAGCGCATTCGTGGAANGATCCACTCTGCTACTCAGTCACGTGAACACGTCGCGTGGGAAGCGCATTCGTGGAATGCGTTGTACACCACACGGAAACTATGTTATAGGCTGTTCACGGTAAAGTGAACACTTTTAACTTCTACCTTTGAAGTTACCACAGCGCAAACACTGACTCAATGGTTACAGCACAAGGCGGATCTGGAAAAGGGGTTTGGGATTAAGTGGTCTTAAGCTCCCTCCACCTTTTTTTTAGAGCTGGAGCATAGACCTAATAAAATTAAATTAATCTCGAAACGTAGTCTATTGTTAAAAATGCAATGTCAACAAATACACATAGTGTACTAATACGAAATTTAAAAAAAAAATTAATTTGATTTATTATATTAGCAGCATTAAAACTGCATGCGGTTTTGTGAGCATGAGCTTTGAAAATAGCAGGTAACGCTAGATTATTACACCCCCACACACAATGGAAAGAACTACTGACACTGACCTGCATTGTAAATGTGTACCAGCGTGTGTGTTTGGTAACCGAATGCGTGTTGTATGGTATAATTTTCATAAGAATTTGTTTTAACGGATTTTTTAGCTGCATACACCAAATCGTTGCGAATGACCAGAGACCCGGGAGTTTCGTGATTTCAAGTGGTGCTAGGATATATCTCAAACACTCGTACTTGTTACTTTAATGACTGAGATAGTCGTTTCTGTGCACGCCCTGGAAGACTGCGAACCAGTAGTACATGTGTGAAAACCGTGCCAATCAAGTACAACCTAGTGCAGTAGATAAAGTGCCCACCATGAAGGCTCCAGCCAATGAAGAAATAAGAGCGCCTGAAGTATACACGGATTTGTCGTGTTTTTGCCGAGCCATCAGGAAAACTCGCGAAACTTCCGTGTGTCTACTTATGATTGTTCTACCACAGTTAGCTTTTTCTGAAATATAATTTAAAAAAAAAAATGGATATGAAATTATTAATTAATTCCTTCCCTATATTTTATAGTAACNATTTCTGAAATATAATTTAAAAAAAAAAATGGATATGAAATTATTAATTAATTCCTTCCCTATATTTTATAGTAACTTTCTCCTTCCCCACCCCCATCCATCCAATTATTTCGTTGGTAGATCCGCCACTGATCACAGTAATGTTTGGCAGCAAATTATAGAACGTTGTTCTATGCGTTACTCTCTTATTAAAATAGTGATGTATAATTGGTTGTCACCGCAGTTTTTACGCGTGGCAGAAGGATACTACGTAATTGGCAGAAAGAAAAACGTCAGCAGGGCCGACGTAAGTGTTCAATTGACTGTTGAAATAAAACCTACAGTAAAAATGTTGGCACGTTCGCTAGAAAGCGACGTGACTCAATACGCGATTGAAACATTAAAAACAAATTTCTGTGGCCCGTTCCACCACTTCAGGAAACACAGCTGACTCAGTCGAGTGCCATACGTTATCAAGAGGGTCAGATCGTTAGTCATGTGTGTGTTCCACTACCTAGAAGCTCGTTATAAAACCAGTGAAACAAGAGGATCTAAGTTATATTCCTACTAATATTATAAATGCGAAAGTGTCTGTGTGTGTATGTTTGTTACCACTCAACTCCATAACGACTGAACGTATTTTGATTAAATTTGGTATGGAAGTACTTTGTACTTTAAGTCCTGGAATAGGTCATAGGATACTTTTAATCCCGGGAAATTTTACGGTTCCTGTGGAATAACAACAAAACGTAATTCTGCAACGTCTGGGAACATGACCGAACTCAGCTCCATAACGGCTGAACGGATTTTGATGACATTTTTTATGTAGATGATTTAAGTCCTGGAATAGGACACAGGATACATTTAATCCATGTTAATTTGTACGGTTCCTGTGGAATAACAACAAAAGGTGTCAGAGTTTATCAGGCCGCCCAAGGACCTCTGAAATGGCTTAACGACTGCTATCAATCGATAACAACCGGGAACAAATATTTAACGAGTCCTCCGAAGCCTGGGAGCGCTCAGATGTTACGCTAGTAAATGGTCACCCATCCAAATATGTGCCGCCAGGAACGTTACTTAACTTTAGTGATCGATAAAGATTCCTCAGCCAAGCGCAAAAAGTAGTACCTAGGTACACTTATTTCTAAAGCTACAACTTGATGAAACTCACGTTTTGGTTTTCATACATCGACGCTGGAAAGCAGAAATATTGTAACTACGCGATAGTTGCACAGATACACTAAAAAAACAATACCCTACTTCTTGGCTATCGGATAAAAAATATTTCCTTCCTTTTGGGTTGCCTTAATCAATTAAAAACCTAGGCCAACATAGTATAATTTTATAATTCTGTTTTCACATAAATTAATTGTATTTTCCCAATTTATNAAACCTAGGCCAACATAGTATAATTTTATAATTCTGTTTTCACATAAATTAATTGTATTTTCCCAATTTATTTATTTGTGTATCATTGTAAAACTCAATTGTACCCGGGCGAAGCCGGGCTGGTTCGCTAGTACCACATAATACCCACTGTGCAGACATTAATGGCAAAGGTCGGTTTTCTCGCTTGACAAATACGCCCAATTAACGGCTTCATTTGTAGCATCTTTGTTGTGTTCTTGGGTAGTACTTTTTCATACGGTATGAGTAGTAGAAAATGACCCGTTCTGGTCCAACTGGCGTCCTGGCGGGGACAAGGTAACCATCTGGCGGCCATCTTGGATGATGTCACGCAGCAACCTCCTTCTCTGTTATTCCTTGCCGAGGTCGGCTAGGATGTCTCTACTTCACACACTTGCATTCCATATTAGGGGGTTTTCTTAGAGTCCTCCCGATCTCCTTTATTTTATCTCTCTTTCTCTTATTCCTTCCTACCGGATGTCCACACTTCATGCTCTTGCTTTCGGCGTGGAGCATTTTCTGAAAAATATCCCTCCCAGGTCATCAGGGTTTTCTCCATGCTATCCCTCCTGATGTGGAGGGTGTCCTCTTTGTTGTCCCACCCAGGTCACTGCCAGGACGCCAAGTTAACCATCCCAGATCCCCACCACGATGCCACGCTTTATGCTCTTGCAATTCGTGTGGTGGTTTTCTCAGAGTCCTCCTGATCAACTTTATTTTCTCACGCCCTCTAATTCCTTCCTACCATATGTCCCCACTTCACCCTCTTGCATTCTATGTGAGAGGTTTTCTCCATGCTATCCCTGCATGCCAGCACCATTTATCTTCCCTGAAGAATGTTCCAGTTCATTGCCTCATCATGCACCTTCTCTCATCATACTCTATCATTCCACCTTGGTTTTGTCATATTCCGNTGTTCCAGTTCATTGCCTCATCATGCACCTTCTCTCATCATACTCTATCATTCCACCTTGGTTTTGTCATATTCCGCCTGGGCTCCTTTCACCTGGTGTCCTGGCGGGGACAAGTCTTATGCTCTATAATTAAACTTTGGTTTTCTCATATTCCTTCTGGTCTCCTTTCTCCAGGCATCTTGGAGGGGACGAGTCTCATGCTCTGTCATTCCACATCGGTTTTCTCATATTCATTCTGGTCTACTTTCACCTGGAATCCTGGCAGGAATAAGTATCATGCTCTGTCATTCCACCTTGGCTTTCTTATATTCCTTCTAGTCTACTTTGAACTGGCATCCTGGCAGGGACAAATCTCTTGCCCTGTCATTCCACCTTAGTTTTCTCATATTCCTTCTGGTCTCCTTTCACCTGATGTCCTGGTGGGGACGAGTCTCATGCTCTGTCATTTCACCTTAGTTTTCTCAAATTTCTTCTGGTAAACTTTTAGCTGGCATCCTTGTGGGGACGAGTCTTACGCTCTGTCATTCCACTTTAGTTTTCTCATGTTCCTTCTGGTCACTTTTCACCTGGCATCATTGCAGGAACAAGTCTCATGCTCCATCATTCCACCTTTGTTTTTCTCATATTCCTTCTGTTCTCCTTTCACCTGGCATCTTGGCAGGGACGAGTCTCATGCTCTGTCATTCCCCCTGCACGACATGATGAAAAGCCTGCCCACATATATGCTAGCCTAAAGTCGCACCACACACATATACACCAAGTACATCCTAAGTCCACCTATAAGCATAGTTGCCTAATTTCCGAACCGTTTAAGACCTAATTTCCGAACCGTTTAAAATACAGCTACCAAATTCATAACATAGGCATAACCCCCGACAACGAAAAGGACCGCAGGGTCAAGTATGCCCCAAGCCCATTTATAAGCATAAGTGGCTGTAATTTTCGAACCATTTAAGATACAGCCACCAAATTCATTAAATAGGCATCACACGGACAATGAAAATAACCACAAGGTCACGTATGTCTTAAGCCCACTTATAAGCATAGTTGGCTGTAATTTCCGAACCATTAAAAATATAGTCACCGAATTCATGATATAGCCATTACCCCCGACAACGAAAAGGACCGCAGGGTCAGTATGTCGTTATCCTACTTATAAGCATAGTTGACTCTAATTTCCGAATCATTTGAAATAAACTACCAAATTCATAACATAGGCATCCCTCCCGGACAACAAAAAGGGTCGCAGTGTCAAGTATGTTGTAAGCGCATTTATACGCATATTTGACTGTAATTTCCGATCCGTTCAAAATACAACCACTAAATTCATAACAAAAACATCGCCCTTAATACTGAATAATACGATAGAGCAAGTAGGCCTTAAACCATCGTATAAGCATATTCATTTGTAATTTCCTGAACCATTTAAGATAAAACACAAAATTCATAACATAGGAATCACCCCCCGACAACGAAAAGGGTAGCTGTGTCAAGTGTTCCCTAAACCCACTTATAAGCATAGTTGGTTGTAATTTCCGAACCAATTAATATATAGTCACCTAATTCATAACATAGTCATCACCCCGGCGATGAACAGGACCGCAGGGTCAAGCATGCCCTAAGCCCACTTATAAACATAGTTGACCACAATTTCCCACCCACCGAAGGCTATATAAATCAGATTTGCATCATAAACATTCCCTGTGATAAAGAACAGGGTGGTAGGGTCAAATAAACATTAAGGCATCTTATAAGCATAGTCGACCGACATTTCGCGGCCACCGAAGTTGTAGTCGGCAAATTCATAACATAGACATCGCCACCGACAACGTACAGGATGGTAGCGTAAGTACACCCTAAGCCCTTGTGTAAGCATGGTTGGCTACCATTTCTTACCCCAGCCAGGGATGTAGTCCCAAAATTCATAACATAGATATCACGCCCGATGACGAAAAGGATCGCAGGTTAAAGTACACCTTAGGCCTTCGTATAAGCATAGTTGTCTACCATTACCCATCCACAGAAGCTATAATCACCAAAATCATATTATAGGCATCACCTCCGATGACAAATAGGATGGTAGAAACAAGTACACCTTAAGCCCTCTTGTAAGCATAGTTGCCCGACGTTTCCCTCCATCCGAAGTTACGACCACTGAATTAATGTCACAGTCATCACCTGCGACTACAATCAAGGAGATGGCAAGTAGGCCTTAAGCCCTGTTAGAAGCATAGTTGGTCAGCATTTCCAAACCTTTGAAGTTCGGGAACATGTAATAACTGTCCACACAAGTAAAGAAAATAAAGGTATACATACAGGCGCGTCGCAAAGTTACCATAGTATGTAGTAGCGTAGAGTCTGAAATAGTACACACCTATGCATCGGCCTGCATGCACTTGTCTAGCAAATAGGTGCAAACTGATTTCCCTCTACCCCTACTACAGTGAGAATTACAACACAGCTTCGTATTCGACTGCTTGAATGGTGATATAAATTATTGCAACCATAAAAAACTAACAAATTTTTTAACAGAACTGCTTGGCGTCGGTACTGCATGGAGACAGCACTGAGAGGTCAGCGATGATGGGTCGGCTGCGAGGGGTCAGCAGTTAGGGGTCAGCACTGAGGGGTCTCCAGTGAGGGGTCAGCACTGAGGGGTCTCCAGTNCAGCATGAGTAGTTATAAAATGGGGCTTCTGCAACACCTGGCACCCTGGTGGGGGCGAGGAGACTAATGGTAGCCATCTTGGATAACGTTTTTCCCTCAAAAAATGGCGAAAATCACTGGAATTTCCCTCAAAATGTCCCGAATTTCCCTCAAAAAATGTTTTCGCACTATTTCCAGAGGTACCGCCACACAACACTGGCTTGCACCCTCCCGCGCTATTCAACTGGAGGGGACCATGCACCAAGGATGATGCACCTCGTCCATTTTTAAGAATGCAGGGATCACCCATCAAGTACATGTATGTATATATACTATATATAAATATATGGTATTTTAAATGGGATAAATTGACACCTTGTACTGTATAACATAACTCCTCTCGTAAAGGAAAGTGTATGTACATGACATGGCTTGTCTCATACCCTGAAGACTGGCCCATCTCTCTATCTGCTATTGTTATGCATCCTCCCTTCGACGACGAGCAGCGATCGATCTTACGAGGCTGCCTTACATATCTCCATATTGTTAATTGATCGAATAAGTATATTCAAATAAGTACACCCATATACAAATATAGTATTTAAAATGTTATAAATTGTTAGTTTCTACTGTATAATTGAATTCCGCTCGTAAAGGGAATTGTATGTGTGACTCGGCTGGTCTGCTACCCTGCAGCCTGACGCGACTCTCTCTCGGCTAATATTATGCATCCTCTCTACATAAAAGGGGTGTGCATGTTCATTTGACCCTGGCCTGTCTGCCGCCCTGGAGCCTATTGTGTCTCTCAGAAGGAAGTCTTTTGCTGTTCTGTTGTACTGGCCAGGACTGACTAGTATTGTATAGTGACGTTTAACACACTGTGTACAGTGTACAGTATTTGATGCTTGTGTAATATGTAATTGTGCTGGTTGGTAAGTGCTTATATCTATTTTCCCTTTCAATTTTGTTTTTATATTTGTTTGCATTTGTGTGTGTGTCTGTGTGTGTAGCACTGTTGCCCTTCTCGCACCTATGCTTTTGGGCTTCGCAAACATTTTGTTTTTCTACTAATGTTATGTATGGTGCACGATGCTTGTACAATATATATATATATATATGTTGTTAAATGCTTATAACTATTTTCCTTTAACTATTTTTATGTTTGTTTGCATCAGCGCTTAGCAGTGATGTCTCTCTTGTGTGACATATGGTTTAAATGTATGTTTTTTTGTGTCAAGCAAAAGGAAACAGTCTTTACAAGTCACGTAATGCCTATCGCACTTGACATATTGTAGTCATTTTTTGCAGTTTGTCCTTGTGATATTTCGTTCTTTCTCACGTCGATGTACATTCTAGCTTTTACTAAACTTCTTGGTGAGATAGCACCACTGATATCACTATTATGGACTGTAGCTTCATCGGTATTTTTTTTATAAGTATGCTTAGGGCATGCATATCACTTGGACCTTTTTTTTGTCGTGGTGATGTCTATGTTTTGAATTTGGTGACTACATCTTATATTATAGAGTTCTAAAATTACACCCAACTATACGTGTAAGTACTCTAAGCCATACTTGACCCTGCGGTCAGTTTAGTTTTCGGGGGTGATGTCTATGTTACGAATTTGATAGCTATTTCTTAAACGGTTCGGAAATTACATCCAACTATGCTTATAAGTAGGCTTGGGTCATATTTGACCCTGTGATCAGTTTCCTTGGTGATGTTTATGTTACGAATTTTATGTCTATCACATGGTTCGGAAATTACAGACAACTATGCTTATAAGTATGCTTAGGACTTATTTGACCCTGTGATCATTTTCCTTGTCGCAGGTGTTCTATGTGGTTCTGGTAGCTGTATCTTAAACGGATCGGAAATTACAACCAAGTATGCTTATAATTATGCTTACAGCATAAATTACCCTTCGGTCATTTTCCTTGTCACAGGTGATGTCTATGTTACGAATTTGATGTCTGTATCTCACATGTTTCTGAACTATGATTATAAGTATACTTAGGACATATTTGACGCTGCAGTCATTTTTGTTTTCGGTGGTGATGTCTATGTTACAAAATTTGGTGATTGTATTTAAAACAGTTTGGAAATTACAGCCAACTATGCTACAGGTATGAGAAATAGCCACACTAGGGTGTAATGTGAAATGTTAGAAGGAATATGAGAAAACCGAGGGGTAATGATAGACCATGAGATTTGTCCCTGCTAAGACTCCAGGTGAAAGGACGCCAGGGGGAATATGAGAAAATCTTGGTAGAATAATAGAGCATGAGACTTGTCGCTGCCAGGGCGTCTGGTCGGGAGGACTCTGATAAAACCTCCCAAATGGAATGCTAGAGCATGAGATAACCTCTCACATGGAACGCAAGAGCATGAAGTAGTATGGGAATATGGTAGGAATGCGTGAGCATGAAGTAGGGTCGCCATATGACTGGAAGGAATGCAAGAGCAAGATGTAGGATCGATGGAATGCGGGAGCATGATGTAGGGGTCGCGATCGACATCGTTGTCGACCGGAAATGCGAGAGCGCGAAGTAGGGATTACTGGCGGGAAGGAATGCAATAGCATGAAGTAGGATGGGAGGAACACAAGAGCTTGAAGTATCGATATCTGGTAGGAATGCAAGAGCGTTGAGTAGGACCGTCAAAATGCACAAGCATGTAATATCTAGTAGGAAGGAATGAGATAATAATTGAATTTGGAAAGACTCTACGATAACCCCCTCGTTTGGAATGCAAGAGCATGAAATATGGAACAAGGTGGCCGATGCTGCCATAGAATGATAGAATATGGTTATTAGGGGAAACCCCTCAACCCCTCATTAGAAAGAAAAAAGGAAAAAGGAATTACGTATCCTGATTGGGGGTTCATCGGCGAAAATTGTTCGAAAACATTTTTTGAGGGAAATTCGGGAAATTTTGAGAAAAATACCAGCGATTTTTGTCGTTTCTTGAAGGAAAAAAGGGAAAAAATGACATCGTCCAAGGGCCCCCCCTCGTCCCGCCAGGGTGCCAGAAGCCTCATTGTATAACTATTAGCATGCAAGGGTCGGGTAAACCATGTGCAAAAGATAAGAAACCGCAATGTACATGAAAAATCGGTCACATAACAAACTATAAAGGACTAACATATATGAAAGTGCATTATTATCATGATGTCATAATGAGTCACAGTATATAAAAACACCCGATGGAGCCACACAGTCCATAATAGTGATATCAGTGTTGTTATCATGCCAAGAAGTTTAGTAAAAGCTAGAATGCATGCTGACATGAGAAAGAACGAATGGTCACAAAGGCCATCCGCAAAAATGACTACAATGTGTCAAGTGCGATACACATTATGCGACTTGTAAAGACTGTGTTCCTTTACTTGCCACAAAAAAACATACGTTTTAAACCATTAGTATTGTATGCGCTGAGGCAAAGATATATAAAAAATAATTATAAAAGTAAATAGTTATAAGCATTTAACAACCAGTGTATATTGCGCGAGTATCGAGTGCTGTACATCACGTTAGTAGAAAAAAAATACTTTTGCGAAGCGGAGAAGCAAAGGTGTGATATGGTCAACACTGCTACACACTGATCCACACAGATATAAAAACAAAATGTAAAGGAAAAATAGTTATAATCACTTACCAACCAGTGCAATTACATATTACACAAACATTGGGTGCTGTACACTGTGTGTTAAACGATGCTATACAATACCAGACCGCCCTTGTCAGTACAACAGAATACCAAACGACTTATTTACGAATCGACTGAAACGAAACCATCGTATTCGGAGTAAACCAACACTGACAACATTAGTAGCGGAATACATCCGACCCGGCCGGCGTCGCACGATCAACTAACATCGTGAGAATCTATAAGGCGCCCCAGGCGGCCGACTAGCAATGCAGACACCGTGCATGTCTCGACAAATCGAACGGAGGACACAGAACACAAGCAGAGAGAGAGAGAGAGAGAGAGAGAGAGAGAGAGAGAGAGAGATGCGTCAGGCTTCAGGGTGGCAGACCAGCCGAATCACACGTGCACTTCTCTTTACGAGACGAATTCAGTTGTACAGTTCAAGGTAGTAATTTATCCTATTTTTAATACTATATACACAGATGTACTTATTTGAATATATACAATTTATAGTACCAGAACTGTAAGCACATACGAAACAACACACATTAAAACCATTAGTCGCGCAAGCGAGACAACACTGCTATGTGCTGAAACAAACAGATTTTAAAAAAAATTAATTATAAAAGCAAATAGTTATACACGTTTACCAACAAATGGATTTTGTGCTAACATCGAGTACCGTACATTATGTTAGGGGGAAAAAATTTCCATTGTGAAGTGCGGTAGATAAGTCTACCACTCGTATTAATTTTTTTTACATAGAGAGTAATGTTTTAAGTATTTAGAACGGTTTTAATCAGTAATTTAAATTTGTCATTTAAAAGTTGTCCTCGTTAATATTATTCGTCGTTGTCGTATTTTAAATATATTTTAAAGAGTTTCAACCTCACGTATAATCAAGAAGGTGGCATCCTTTTCGGTTTCTTCCAGAGATTTCTCTAAACTCTGGTTTCTTCATCAACTCGTTTCAAGTAGTGGCCACGGGGAGCGCCCTACGCTCTGAAACTGCGATGTGATTGGCTAGGTACGAAACCTGGTATGGAACCTGCCACAAAAAAATAGGACGTGTCCAATTACCAAATTTGGTACAAAATCTGGCCGTACAAGGCGGGAAATACCATGACGGGTGCCACACTAGCCTGTATAGCGGCCGCTATGGCGTACCTTACACAAACTTTTACGGAATCTGGTATCATGTAATATCGCCATAAGTGGGAAAATACGCTGGCTGAGAATGCGTGTGTCGGAGGTTATGCGTGTGACTAGTAGTTAGGAAATGGCGGTTCTAACACAGCTCCATGACAGGGACACAAGGACACCACCGAACCTTGCTCGCATTCCACCGCAAAGGCGGCCATCTTGGCAGTCAATGCAAAAACCAACTGCTCTATAATTCCATTTCGATGGCAGCCATTTTGTTTTTAAAAATTGATTTCAAAAATTTGTCAATTTTTTTTAAATTAATTTTTTCAAAAAAAATTTAAAAGACAAAAAATAGACATTTCAGAAAAATAATTTAACATTTCAAAAGCTTAAAAAACATATTTAATATTTCAAAACTGAAAAAAAAAAGTTTTTATGACTCCTTGCGATGACCCCACTTGCCATTAAATCGCCCGAGGCTACGAGTAGTGTTATTTATCAAGTTTATATAATTATTATTCATACGAATTTATTAATAACTGTTTGCAGCATCAATACTGTGATATAATACACAAATTTTAGTATCCCCAATGTAAAATATAATTTTGCGGGTTTATATAATTATTCATATGAATTCATTAAATACCTTTACAGTATATTCCGTCGTAAGATAAATTTTTTTTCAGATGTATGTAATGAATATTGAAGCATGTATGATTTATCAAACACTTAGTGCAGCAGCAATACTATTATTTAAGACACATTTCAGTGTTGAGGAAATCCCCCTTGCCATTGGTGCCACGGTGGAAGAAATGGCTAGACACAGAGTTTCTTCCAGCGTAAAATAAATGATTCTTTAATAGCACTAAATATTTTTTTCTGAGATATACATGATATATATTGAAGCATGAACTCTTCACTTGTGTAATATATGCACTGGTGTATAACTTGTTTCCTTTACAAGTTTTTTCCACAGTAAAATAAGTATTTAAAAAATTGATTCTTTAATAGCACTTAATATTTGTCTTAGGTTAATGTAATGGATATTGAAGCACACTTTTATAATATGTGTTGGTTGGTGCATGTGTATAACTTGTACAGTATCTCAGGTTTAATATATATGCATATGAAATTATTAAATACCTTTGCAGTATATTACACCATGAGATCTATATTTTCTCAGGCGTAGATTATGTATACTGAAGCATGAACTGGGCACTTGTTTCCCTTACAAGTTTATATAATGTATGAGAACAAAG
Source organism: Clitarchus hookeri (assembly GCA_002778355.1). Classification (NCBI taxonomy): domain Eukaryota; kingdom Metazoa; phylum Arthropoda; class Insecta; order Phasmatodea; family Phasmatidae; genus Clitarchus; species Clitarchus hookeri. The sequence continues at coordinate 40,241 of NQII01004596.1, read as the reverse complement.
GAACGAATTCTTCATATGTAAAATGAAATGGAAGTAGCAGTACCTTAGAAATAATACACACAGATGTCATACGTAAATTTTTTATTAAACACTTTTGCTGTAGCAATACATTCCAGTACTTCATATGCAAAATGAATTTATTAAAATACTTTTCCAGTGCATTTTATATAACATAGTTTTTTGGAACTTTGATGAGTTTATCTTGCTGATAGTAGATATAAAATGAAATACAAACATATTTTAAAAATATAATATACTTGGAATAATTTTCTAAGTATCACAAGTTACCTTCACATACCAGTTGCTGCTGCTATGTCTTCCCGTTTACCATCTGCATGACATAACCATGCAGACGGACCCCGGACTTGGAACCGGCTGTTCACTATTCCTACAACACTATCAATATATATATATATTGGTAACATCATAGGTACATATAGTGAACAGGTAGGTTGCGAAGCTGCAGGAGACGACAATTGAAGCGAATTCTTCAGCAACGGGAAAACAGAATACGGATGGGCAGTACAGTGTGATATCAACGACACGGTGTGTGATGCCACCACACACAGTGCGATGGTGGGATGAAGAGATACAATAGTCAAATGTACATCGATATTACATATGCTGTAGCATGGTTGGAAACCACACATGACAAATAATATATATAAAGTAGAGTGCTATAACCCAGCATACATAAAGGGGGAAAATGCACATATGCTTGACAAACAGTTGCCGACGATGACTTTAGCAATATCTACACATATGTGTGTGACATGAAGTTGAATACAGTGAGTGTGTGTAATTGAAACACACAGAAAAGAGAGATACAATAACACAGTAGCGTAAGCTACAGAATAATACATGCAAATGCACGACAAGTTGAAACCGTGCACCCATTAGCATGAAATATATGTGGAAAAAGGAACGCATGAGTGGTATACCTGGCAAGACTACTTGCATGTGCTCCAGTATACCTCCGGGAAAAAACATGTGCAGGACGTGCTGGTAACATGCCTGGCAAGTAAGATGAGCGCTTGCATGCTCTCCAGCATGTTACCACCCAGTATACCTGGCAAGGAGAAGATTACAACTCTTGCATGAGCTACAGTACACTGAATCAGACTGCGGGGGCCAACAAATAGTATACCTGACAAGCCATCTGGTCTTGCATGGGCTCCAGTATACTGCAGGAAATAAAAAACTGATAATTTACCTGTCAATGTTAGGAACTTGCCTCTTGAACGAGCTACAGTAAAATATCAGTCAGGATACCTGGCAAGCCTGCAACACACTTGCACGTGCTACAGCATGCTTATCGAGATATTTGGCTACCAAAATCCTAAGCAATGTACGTGACAAGCGGAATACGACGACGCTTGTACGTGCTCCTGTACATGCCGGGAGAAAAAGCACTCTCTCTGGCGACATACATAACTATGTAGGCCCGACCCAGAGCTGAACTTCTTATTAGGCCTGATAACCATAGGGGGCTGTATGTATGCCATCATCCAGGACTTGTCTTTTGTCGTCCATCCACGAAAGAGCCAGTTTGTTTGATTACTCCGTGTAAACTTCGTGGTGGTACGACCTAATACCTGTGACCTGCACTCTCATGCAGCGCTGGGCCAAAAGGATGCGCCGATAATCGTCAAATGTTATCGTCTTTTCAACTACNGCACTCTCATGCAGCGCTGGGCCAAAAGGATGCGCCGATAATCGTCAAATGTTATCGTCTTTTCAACTACGCACCTTTGTATCCCCTTCTCGCGTTTCCCTCCGGTATTCAGGCAGCGGTATGCATATAGTTTCGCCCCTAACCCGACAAACTCAATCATCTCGTTACCTGCACACTCATCCTTGAACTTCCCAATCACCTTAAAATTGGTAGGCGAGTAACAAAGATGAGTGGTCGGGTATACGTTGGTGTCGAACTCCGACATGAGCATCGGGTTTATGGCGAGTTAACTGTAAAAGTCAGGGCAGGTGATCTCCATTAAAAAGCTATCAGTATCCATGTATAGGAGGTTCACACTGCCCCCATACCGTGCTTGCTTTACATCGTAGTAAAATCTATATATGAGTGTTTTTGACAAGTCGAGTACGGTAAACCCAGCGTATATGGGCTTGTCAAGCACAGTGTTCTCTTGGCGTAATTTGACCAGGGACAATGTCTCATCGTAAATAGTCCTGCATTGAAATGCAGACTTTGCGATGAGGTTCTTCGCCCGNATTTGACCAGGGACAATGTCTCATCGTAAATAGTCCTGCATTGAAATGCAGACTTTGCGATGAGGTTCTTCGCCCGTACTTCTCTACACACGAGTTCCATACGCTGTCGTTTGTGCTTATTCTCTATAAGTTTGCAGTACGTTGCATTATTCAGTAACTTTTAAAAATCCTCGAAAGCGTTCGTGGCCACATGACGTTTCTATGTATTCAAATATATATAATGCTTCAGCCACGGCTTCTGCAGGAATTGAAGGACTCGATGAACAGCCTTCAGCAGNGTGTATTCAAATATATATAATGCTTCAGCCACGGCTTCTGCAGGAATTGAAGGACTCGATGAACAGCCTTCAGCAGTATCCCATGACTTAATGATTGCTTCAAATTAATGTAATGTACGATATAATGACGCTTGCTCTCCAGAGTCGTCATGAGTTTCGTTTGTTTAGACCCCCGGGGACACTAGTTCACTGGCAAGAATGGAAGATCCATATGCTCTTCGTGAAAGGCGCCAGGGTACTCTACGTCTACCTCCAGTATGTAGCGGACGTATCCGTCGTCCCGCATGCTCATCACATNTGAAAGGCGCCAGGGTACTCTACGTCTACCTCCAGTATGTAGCGGACGTATCCGTCGTCCCGCATGCTCATCACATTGATGTTCGTGCTGGTCCATTCGAAACCGCCGTAAGGCAGCGACAGGGACATTGCCCACCGGTATAAGTTATTGGCATCTACATACTGCAGGTAGGTAGATTGCTTGTCAACATCGTACGTGTCTGGTATATGCCTATTGTTGGCAACCACATGCCACTTAATACATTGAGCCACCCCTCCCTGGATACCTGCCTCAATAAACAGGTGGATATCATAGTCGTTAATCAAGTTTAATTCCACCTGTGTTTCGCGCAACATTGCATCAAACAAGAACCCGGGAGCACTAACATAACGCACACAGTCGAGACTGTATGTGTGTAGACAGGGCCCCCAGAAATTCTCGAAGATGTCGCACAGAATCAGCACATCTGTCTTCAAGTAGAGCTCTGAATAGTCCCAGAGGGTGCGGCAGCCGAACACGTCCCAAGCGGTTTGTGCATGCTGGTAGTCCTAGGCACCAACGTTCCCTCCAGTAAGCCTATTATAGAATGACTCTATAGCAGGTAACCGCGTCTCGGCGAACTTCTCCCACGAGCTAACATAATCGTAGGGGAAGACACCTTTCCGGGTTACCAGCTCTAGCTCGCGCTCTACCGTGAAGAAGCTAGATGTTGTGTGGAATTCGCCAGGCGGCAGATTCTCAGCGAGCGTTGCCAGGCTGGCAGACATGAACCTATACGTGTCGATGAACTGTATAGTGAACTTGTCGTCCAAACTCTTACTGAAGGTGGTGAGTTTCTCCTCGCTATGCGGTATAATAAATATGTCCTGGGAATCATAGCCAAGCTGCTTAATTATGAAATTGGCATCATACATTAAGTTATGGAAGAGTATCGGCAGAGTCTGGGGGCGGCGACGAAACTTGTTGCAGTTGTTACATGACATCCCGATAAAACTGCCGGTGAAATGATCATAGTCATGCACCTTTTGGTTTTTGTCGGTGAACATACCAGAACAGTGACAGCAGGTAGTGGCTAGAGCATAGCAAGCCTGTTACTCATGCGTCAGTGCTCGCATAGGTTCAGACTGATTATATATGGCTTTAACCAGGAGACCTATCCTAACCACCTCTTCCATGAAGTGTTTCGATGCACCTTCGCCCGTGTAAACAGTTACACCCGGGGGTAGGCTGGCCATATTATAGGCGGGAATAATATCGTTATCAACTTTTAACGTATATGCCATATGAATAGGGCTTGTGTTTTTGGTACTTATATGTGTAGGACGCATCTGGGTTCGGCTGACACGTTTGCACAGGCACCAGCATGGCCTCGAAGTCTGCATATACTACAATAGGTACCTTATCGCCATTCTGGTAATTTTTGAACTTGAGCACAGGCAGCCTGTCGTACCTGTCTGGCTGTGGCATGTCTGCNCCTTATCGCCATTCTGGTAATTTTTGAACTTGAGCACAGGCAGCCTGTCGTACCTGTCTGGCTGTGGCATGTCTGCACGAACAGCAGTATGGTCAGTGCAATACCTCCTGTGCTTGGCCAGAGTTTCTGCACCCATCAGCCCTGTCATGCGTGGAATATCTGCATATGCTTTGAAACAATGTTATAGATACTAACCACATGTTCGTGACCAGTCACCTGGGAGCGTACCAGACGCGAGAAATTTGACATGTAACAGTAATGCGAGTTCTGGTCCTCCGCTGTGGTGAGCAGCAGCAAATCAAAGTGCTCGGCCAGTTCTAGATCTGTCACCCTTATCGGCACTATTTTCGTATTCTCATCGATTGCGTATATGTTGACACTGACCCCCGGATTAGCTTTCTCTAAAGCCGGTATTTGTNTATTTTCGTATTCTCATCGATTGCGTATATGTTGACACTGACCCCCGGATTAGCTTTCTCTAAAGCCGGTATTTGTGGTAAAGGGGTGGGAAAATCTACTGTCGAATCATCGATACACATCTCCAGCCTGGTGTTGCGCTGGTTGACTAAACGTGCCAGTATAGCCCATTTAAAACACTGTAGGTCAGCGTTGTGCTGGTTGATAATTGCCTTTTCTTCGCAAAACCTGCAGGCAACTGGATATACGAGGAGACTCTAAGAGGGTCGAGCTTGTTTATGCGTAACTGGACTCGTTTCACAGCAGTAAGATTCCAGCCGCTACCCTTACCCATGTACATTTATTTTTAATTATCTTCGGGTGGAAAAAAAGGAGGGGGCGTGGCCAAAGTGTACGTGAAAGTGATGTAGCATACTACTGTCAACTACGGAAAGCTTCGAAATTCACAGATTCGTTCTCTGGTAAACTTAAATTTAAAAACTTGACACATTCGGTTTTTTTTTTTTTTACAGGTGAGCCATAGTTTGTCAGATATTTTACGGGCCAATACTGTCAACACCTTTTTGACGTAGTTGGTTGGGACGCCACGTTGTTGTGCGAAAGGTCGTAGGTTCGTATCCCGGGTAAAGCATATGTGCGAGTTTAGGTTTTATTTAATGTATAACTAGCTCCCGCACTGTACTCCTCCAGTTACCTCATGAAACCAAAAAATAATTTCGACATATCAAGTACTTAACGGCATGGCTTGTCGCAAGTGTAGCAGGAAATGAACAATGCCATTGTCTGTAGCCCAAGCGAAATAGCTTAGAGCTTCCTTTGATGTAAGCGTACTCAATCAGTTATTAACAGCGCAAGACTTTCCTTGCAGGTTCGTGTTTTGTTGCAACGCGCTGTGAAAGCTCTCCTACTGTTCCACTCACCGTCTAGCAAACTTGTCTCCAGGTAATGATTGGCGAGATTGACGTTCTGCCACGCTGCTGGCAAGTGAGGCAGTTCTTATGGTGACCTGGGTTTCGCGACACACGACGTAGTTTCACGTCTGTAATCTTCNTAGCAGGAAATGAACAATGCCATTGTCTGTAGCCCAAGCGAAATAGCTTAGAGCTTCCTTTGATGTAAGCGTACTCGATCAGTTATTAACAGCGCAAGATTTTCCTTGCAGGTTTGTGTTTTGTTGCAACGCCCTGTGAAAGCTCTCCTACTGTTCCACTCACCGTCTAGCAAACTTGTCTCCAGGTAATGATTGGCGAGAATGACGTTCTGCCACGTTGCTGGCAAGTGAGGCAGTTCTTATGGTGACCTGGGTTTCGCGACACACGACGTAGTTTCACGTCTGTAATCTTCNCTGCTGGCAAGTGAGGCAGTTCTTATGGTGACCTGGGTTTCGCGACACACGACGTAGTTTCACGTCTGTAATCTTCGATATTCTATGGCTGTTGTGTTTTTCGGACTGTGAAGTCTGACATACCCACGCAAAATTTTTTCAATCCAAGCTGATTATGGTCGCGCCTGGTTTTTTTTTTTGCAGTCGTAAGCTGAGTACACGCCGTCTTGAATTCTGCTTAACTAATTATTACATTAAATAATTCTGGTACATTGGCATTTTAATTACCAAACTCTTTGGCAGAAGCACGGTTGCATGTACAAATGATCACTATTTACCTGTTAGTTTTAACTCAGTAACTAGTAAAATATACCTCTTTCTGGTGTTGGTTGCTACACTGCATAAAACTTTTACGGCGAAGTGCCTGATTTGGATCATATTTATTATGGCTCTATGTGATTGCAGTTGTAAGTACCGCTGCAGTCAGCCGTATCTGTTTGTATAGACAAGGTAACACGAGGATTATCTTTCTTTTCAGTTGGAAGTTGAAGCACTCATATCTTACAGCACATGCAAAAGTGCGGTGAAAAATATAATATGAATTAGAGATGGATCATTCCAGCTATTTTCTGTACCTGTTTCAAACTGATACGGATACAGAATTGTATCTGATAGGACGTATCGATAGGCCTGTACAGGAATTGCCGAGTACGTCGTTACTTCGCCAGTCTCGTGTTGCCTTATCAGGTACGCGTGTTACCAAGTACACGCGTTGTCATTTACGTGTTTGGGTTGGGGTGCTGTGTGGTATATGTTACTGTGACATAAAGTATGAATAAAAACAGAAGCCNGTCATTTACGTGTTTGGGTTGGGGTGCTGTGTGGTATATGTTACTGTGACATAAAGTATGAATAAAAACAGAAGCCAAAAAAAACTTAATTTGCGCGAAAAAAATTTTAGAGACGGTAATAAACTTTCTTTAATGTAAATTGTTTAAACAAAAACCTCTTATATTATTATTATTACTATTATAATAATTATTATTACGAAAACATTCAACTGTGCAGTTGCCAAATCTAAACCAATAAATTGGATTTTAACTTAACCATGCATTTCAAATATAATTAAAATTGTACCAGTATTGCATGAAACAACAGGCGCAACAAACTGGCGACTGTTCAACTGATAAAAAACGTATCTGATAGTTCGGCAGTGTACTTGTTTACAGCAATTGTTACAAATGGCTATCAGATACCAGATACAAAGTAACAGGTTGGCAACCTGTGACCTACCTCTAATATGAATAGCCCCGCGAGGCTCTGGGAACGGACGTTGTGTCTAATTGGATACCGCGTGCCGCGAAAGATTCCCTATTGGCTGGTCTGCCGGGTGGCGAGTAAGTTGCCAGGCGCTGAACAGCGACCTGACATGTGCTCGCTAGTGCGGGCGTGTGCTGCTGGAGTGCTATTTCGCCTCTGTTTACTTGCCTACTCTACGACTCGGCTCTCGGATGGCAGGGTTATGCCGGGGAAATGTGCTGAGGCTGCCTGCTCGTACGACCTCCTCGCCAGGAGAGCGTGACGCCATGGCGATAACTGTAAACAGTGGTGCCGGAAGCTGGCCAGAGCGCCTGGCCCTGTCTTCTCGGAACTAATCTTCGTGTAGTGGTTCACGGTTTGTTGAACAGCCCTGCGTAGTTTCTCCTTCACGCCCTTTCTGTGTCCTCTCAGAACCGCGTGTTCCAATTAACATTGCCGTCTACGTAGCGACTGGACTCCTCATACACTAAAGATGAGGCGGGCCGATCTTCGTCCCATGCGCATGTCCCCGGCAATGAAAATCACGTGATTAATGAGATAAAGTTTGTTTACGTTTGGTTTGACGACAAAACCACTCTTTAGTGAAAAAATATGGCTACATCTTGCGTAACTTTATTACATCGTATTAACTTCATCACTTTCTCAAAAGTTGTTTATTTACGCAAACATTGTACTAAACTTAGTCGAAGCCACGTGGTTTTCACAGCTGTTTAGGAAAATCGGCTACTGCGCAGTTGGTATGCGTTCTCTGATCTGTATTTTCTCTACAGGAATCCTTGCGTCCGCCAAGAGACACCGTGAAGTTCACGTTGTCATTGGCGACACATTGCATCACTTGTTATTCTTAAGTTTATGACCTTGGTTTTGTCACAAACTTCCAAGATTAAAATTCCATCGTATGTGAAGTTCCCAATAAAGCTCGTAGTTAAGTTGGGAATGGTGTATAATTTGCCGGGCTTCATTAAAGATTGCTGCTGGCTCCACTCTACGGGCCGCACTTAGATGTTTGCTTGACATAACTAAACTGTTCGAACAAATATTTTTCCACCTCAATAGAAGGATTCATTTTGTTCAACTGGTGTTCATCATATTTAGTTTAGTGAGCGGTACATTTGGTAACATCAGCTATAAAATATTTGACGTTGTTACAGGTTGATAGTTTTCCTGCAGCTTAGTAACTATTAAGATTTAATATCAGAAATTAAACTTTGCTATGAAATATAGCATTTCTGAAGTTGGGATACATTGGCGTCTATCATTTTCTCACGCATGATAAATAATTAACGAAACTAAATAATTAAGTACTTTCGTCTGTGGTTACAGATGTGACAATGGTTTCAACAGGTAGGTTTTAAAATTATGTCTGTTCATAAAACATGTTCTGGAGAAATGTAAGGTAACTTAAAATTTTTAGCACCTATTTACTTTTTTGTTGGCAGAAATCGCTCGGTGCAAGAATTTTTATCGCAGGGAAACCAAAGCTATTAGTGTGGTTTTCTTGGGGTGCTCCGTTCCCTCCTCCATTCTCATTCTGCTGCGTTGTGACCGAGTTCCATCACACTCCCTGCCGGAGGCAAGCTGGCCGTGCATGGTGCGACTCCGCGGTAGGAACAGCATTTCATATTGCCACTCGGCGAGTGAATTGGAGTGGAGTGGAAAGATTCGGGCGGCTCTTAAGGGCAAGTTTCACCCGCCATTTTGGATTCTTATTTTTCTTATTATTTTTATACATGAAAATTTTAAAAGTACTACTATAGCGCACTAGCTACCCTGCTGTAAAGACATAAAAACTGAACTACGAACTCATAACTATGTCACAATATCGATTCTGCCAAATTTTGGAAGACTCGTTATTGTGACACATTTATGGGTTCGTAGTTTAGTTTTTATAGCTGTACTGCAGGGTAAAGTCAACAGCTAGTTCGCTATAGACGTACTTTTGAAATGTTCATGTTAAAAAATATAAATAAGCAAGAAAAACACCAAGAATTCGAAATGGCACGTGAAGCTTACCCTTAACATCGAGGTCTTGAGAGTCGATGAAGGTGAAATAGGGTGAGAATGCAGCAGCGCCGGAATGCAAGGGTGGAGGAAACGGGAGGTACCCGAGAAAATCTGCCGACCAGCGGCATCGTCCGGCACAATTCCCACTTGCGGAAATCGGGAGTGACCCGGCCGGGGATTGAACCCGGTTCGTCTTGGTGGGAGGCGAGCAGTCTTACCGATCAGCCACTGCGGCCCCAAAACAGAGAAGAAATCATGACTTAACAAGTGAAATAAATACACTGATTAATTAAAAGGGTACCGATGTGGTTAACAATTCCAAAATATACGAAGAAAAAGAAAACTATGCTAACATTTGTCGAGCTATGGCCGCTATATGCCCAAAAGGACTGTAAAAACTAAGTTCTACAACCATACAAACAATTCTAAAAAATATGAGAAGGTGAAATAGAAGGCGGGGGGGGGGGATAGACTTTTCGGAATAAAACCTGAATCTCTATCTTAAAGTCGAAAACATATTAAAAATGAATGTGTTCTGGAAGTATTTCCAAAGAGACCGTTAATGTTTGTTTGTAGATACTCGAAAAATAATGCCGCATGTATAACAATCTAATTTTATTGCGCGAAATTCAGCGTTAGTATAACTACTCAAAAAGACTACGCTATTATAATTCGAAATTAAGTGTTTTATTTTTATTTTCCCCAAGTATATTATCGCATTGATTTCAAATGCTTGAAAAAAATCTGCGGGGTGTCTTACAAGTATTTGTTAAGGCTAGTTGGGGGTCAAAGTGCCCTGTATAGCTGTTATGTTTTGTAAGAGAATAGAACTGAGAATATGAGACGCTTGCTAAGGTCTTCTTTTAGCACCAAGGCAGTTGACCCTTTCTGGAACATAAGTTATTCAACTGAAATCAAACGACAGCGAGTTTTCCGTTCGTAAAGCCAGGGCTGCGATTGGTAGTTTCGAACGTCGTGGTGACCTTCTCCATCATGGCTGACGTCACTGTGATGTAGGTCGCCTAGACTGACAGATGGAATGTTCGATCCAATATAACATGTACGTAGCGAATAAAACAAACTTCAGGTCGCCGACAACTCGCGTCCTATCACATGTACCAAAACTAAATAGGCCTGCAAGCACCTGACAGGAAGGTATAGCTGATGCAGATACCAAATAAATTTACTAGAAAAGGATTTGTTTACAATGAAGAACATTTTGTTCGCTCAACTAATCTGGTCTTGCTCCAAACGCCTGCATTCGTTACCTTGAACCAAAAAAATAATAATTTTTTGTGCCGAATAATTATTTGGTTGTTCGAACAACATATACATGCACTTAGTACACACGATTATTTTACAAGTACGTTCAACTAATCGGTTTGTTTACCGTAAACATTATAAATATCAATGTAGGGTCAAATTAATATTTTGTTTGGAGTGAATACGCATTTGGTTAGCTGCGACAGTCTGCTATGTCTATTGTACAGTTTGTTTATAATGTTTGTGACAATTAAGGTAATTCTAGTGTTTATGAGTGTACTTATTGATGCTTAATTGATGCTTGATAACAACAGTACAAACAATCCCTATAAATCAAATTCAACAGGAAACTTAAAAATAAAACTGTAAAACTTTAAAATATGTACAGTATCTGAATACATGCCATGCATTAGTAACATGTGTGTTAAAAACATTCGAACTTTCCTAGCAGTTAGTTTAGCCGAACTCGCTAAGGCGTAACGTTCGGAAGCCAACGTTATGGGTTCGAATTTCGGTTATCCTTTAATTCATTTTTTATAATAACAGGAAATGTAGCCTTATGTACTTAGTCTCATACAAATCGTTAGTTGCACCAACCACATCTTACACGTTTCGGATAATCAAATAATAACAAAATAATTTAGTTTCAGCAACAAAATCTTTAATTTCCCCTATACAAACAATTAATCTGGTTGCACCAAACGAACTTTATGTTTTTTTTCCTTCACATTGTACGCTAGTTTCCTGACGCACAGATGTTGAAACACGATACTGTAGTACATAACATTACTCATAACACTTTATTTTTCAATAATATTCATTATTGTAAATATTTATAAGAAGCTGTTGCGAACGGCGACCGTAATATCGACACCAGGTAGTGCGAAAGTTTAAAGTTAACGTCATTGGTTCAAAGTACCACTAACAATGCAACGACTTTAGGTGTTCCTCACGCCACGTTAGTACGAACACACTGTAAGTATTTAAGTTCTACCAAAACGTTCCTCAATGGTAATCCGAGTTCATCTTCGGCGAGAAAAAAAAATTCCAATTTTCACATGTACGGAAGAAGGCAGGCGTTGCCGATTGTCGACGGGTTCTCTCGTGGTATTCGCTCCTACCTCCCCTTCCCCTCGACAACAATGCTGATCTATCGTAATATTTCATTCCATGTCACACTTGAACGATGACTGATACCCACAGGTCCCACCTCAGAAGCCTGCCAACTGGATGCATGTCCCTCACCCCAGGCAAAGTTATTCGATTATTTTTAACAAAATTTTGATCATCCGTGATATTCCAGTCGGATGTACCTTCGTGTTTCAGGAACAAGTAATAGGAGTAACGTTGTTAGAAGCAGTTTCCTAGGCGCTGACTCATACTTTGTCGGGAAAAACACCCCATTATTCTCTCCACGCAGCAATGGCAAAGTTGCAATTCGTGGGCGTATGGCAAGGTAGAGGCACGGGTCAGACTAGTACGGTGCGTATTTAGCCGCCTTGTGCCTGGTTACCTAAGGCATTTCCTATTGGTTGGTAATGTTTGCCTGTAATGGCAAGATAATGGCCCAGCGCAATCACTGATGGCTGGTAAATATTTGAAAAGGCATTTGCGTTTGTTCAGAGCTCGAGTTGTTTCAGACCACTACAGCTTCGTTTTACTTTTTTGCCTGACTATCTTATTCGCATGCTCTAGCACTCTGCGCGCCAATAATAGACGTTCGGCATCGCAGTAACCATGAGTGCGAACCTGAACTATTTTCACCATGAATCTACATTTATAATCCTCCATGCTCAGCATTTAGTATTTATTGTGTACATTCGTCTCCTGCGTGCAAAAATTCGAGGCGTGCACAACATCTCAAACAAAGAAAGTTACACTTTTTGTAACATATTGTCACGAGATCTACTTGAAAAGTTAACATTTATAATACAATCGTTAAAGTTGTAAAATATATCTGCACTAGCAAAATTTTGGGATGGAAATAGTGTTTACGCATTTACTCTCATGTTTTCATTAGAAGACGCAAGAAAATCTTGAGATTTAGTTGTTTCACGATTAACTGATCACTTTTAAATGCTCTGTTTAGTTTTCGTTTTCTTTTCACTGTGCATACCTACGCCTCATGTAAAAAAATTAACGAGACTACCTAGCATCGGTTAGGTGGCACTACGAGATTATTCTGAAGTTTACTGACCACTTCTTTTTTAATACGAATTGGGTCATATTATGGACCTTTTACAATTCGCTGACAACCACTGCAGTTAAGGTTTACGATAAAATATGTACAGTTACACGTATGAATTTTTTTAAGAGTGGTTCCAAAATGGTCTTCAGACGAGCGAGAATGCACTATAGGCCACCTCGATGTCCCTGAGATGAATCTCGCAGCTGACAGGAGACGTTCTCTCCGTCTCTCTGGAGCAGACGAGCAGCGATGCTGGAAATGTCTCTGGAGCAGACGAGCAGCGATGCTGGAAATGTCTCTGGAGCTGCTTGTCGCTATCCCCCCGAGGGAGGGAGGAGGCAAGAAGACATTCCAGCAGCAGACATGGGAACACGAGATGGCGGCGTGTCAGCGCCCGCGGTAATTAATCAGAGTGACGGGAACGCGCGCCCGCGCTGCGCTGTTCTCCGAGCAACACAGCGCTTTTGTGTCGCGCGCTATCTCTGCCTGCCTTCCCCGGCAACGACAAGAATACGCATTCGCCCCACAAAGACCAGGTTCCCTCAGCCCTCTAGTAACACTGCCGCACTAGTCCTGCTACTCAGCGGCACTCTTGGCGATTGCATGCACCACGCCCACTGACACGGGGCCGTGGGGAAGAAGTGGGTACACTACTCGCCTTCCACCTAGGCGAACCGGTTCGATTCCCAGATTTTCGCATGTGGGAATCGTGCTGGACGATGCCTCTGGTCGGCAGATTTTCTCGGGGATCTCCCGTTTCCTCTGCCCTTGCATTTCGGCGCTGCTACATTCTCACCCTATTTCACCCTCATCGGCTCTCAAGACCTAGTTGTTAAGAGCCGCCAAAGTCTTTTAACTCAACTCTATTTTTTTTTTCGGGGGTGATCCTGGCTGATATGATGAGTGAAAAGTCACTGCAACATAGTGACTACTCACTGATTCGCTTTCAGAGTCGTGAGTTCCCTGCCCGTATGAATGAGTAAACTAAACGTGGATGAGATGGGGCCGGTGCTAAGTGGAGCCGACTGTCTTACATAATGGACGAGACTCTCCTTCCCGTCGTCCCGAACCTGAAGTAGAAGTCAGTGTTTAACGTCTGCCGATTGTGGGAATAAATGGACATGACCTCCTGGCTATTGTGNTGAACCTGAAGTAGAAGTCAGTGTTTAACGTCTGCCGATTGTGGGAATAAATGGACATGACCTCCTGGCTATTGTGGCCACCGAACCACTTGGTAGCCAACTTGATGCTTATACATTGTAAAATGTGTCCAAGTATCGGGTCGTATCATCCCCAGTTCGGCCTCCTTGACTCATGAGCGTGACGCCTTAAAGATGATGGTCATCGTGGGTCGACCAACCCAAAGAGAGGTTTAAGATGATTTGAGGTGAGACTAGAGTAGCAGAATAAAAATGGAAAAGGTAACGAGAGTACCCTGAGGAAACCTGCGTTACCGCAGTGTTATACACACTAATACATTAAAAAAATTAATGGTCGCTAGAGGTTAGCATCGAAAGGATAACGTCGGTGACACGAACTGGTGGTTGATACCTGAAATAATTTAGGGTCTACCAGCGGCGTGTGGTGGACTGTTGCAAGGTAAGCTGCATTTTGCTCTGCGCTATACCTAATCGTTTGCTAGTTTACACATCGGCCACTTAAACGTAGGAGTGCAGTTGGCGTCACAGTATGTGTGTAATGGTTGCCACGCCGCTATCTCGTGAGTGGCCGTAATACATTCACTTTATCCCGGCTCCACTCTGGTTACTGGTTCCTGCTGCGTGCGACGAGTGTGTACAGCACTGAGCAAGCACCAGCTTACCTTGCAACACTTCACCACACGCCACTGGGGTCTACTCACTTATTGTTTGACTGTTTAAAACAATTTTAAAGGAATCTATGAAAATATATACTCGTTTTGTAAGGTAGTATGAAATAAATTGCTTAATTTTAAACACCAAACAGAGAATTGTAGACCATAAAATAATTCATGAAATAACAACCACTTATTGTCATTCACGATTATTAAAAATTATTTGGAACACGGGCAGTTTTTCGAAAATGTGCCTACATGTATTTTTAATTTTAGATTAAGACGAGCTCCGTGGGATAGATAGTTGCCACTTTCGGACCCCGGGGCGATCCGTATAAATACAGCCGAAAGTAAGTACAAAAATATTTAACTGCTCCGAGTTCTTTTTCAGTTGTTGACCAATTTCTTTCATTTTGTGCTAGTGACTTGGATGCGTAAGCTATAACAAATCTTCGACCTTGTGAGTCTTTTTGTAATAATGCTCCGCCAACAGCTGTTTTTGACACGTCGCAAACTAAAATTGTTTTTCTATCATCTTTAAAAGGTGCTAGTATTGGGGCTGAGGTTATAGCTTCCTTTAGTTGTAAAAAGGCTGACTGTTGTTGTATGTCCCAATAAAATATTGTGTCATTTTTCGTTAACTCTGTTAGGGGCTGTGCAATTAGAGAATAATTACTAATAAATTTTCTTAAATATTATGTGACTCCCAAAAGGGACCGTAATTGCTTTATATTTATGGGTGGTGGTGTATCAATCATTACCTTGATTTTATCTGTCCTTTTGGTGTTAGTTTATGACCTAATATTTTTATCTCCTGGTATGCAAATGTACATTTTTTTAGATTCAGTTTTATTACAAATTCTTTCATACATTTAAGTAATTGTTCTAAATTTCTTACGTGTTCTTCAAAATCATTACCTATTAAAAAAAGGTCATCAGCATAACATACTACTGACTGCCATCTTAGGTCACCTACTAATGTATCTACAAATTCCTGAAAACATTTTGGGCTACTTTTTAATTCCATTGGCAGTCTACGGTATTGAAATAATTGATCTATAGCAAATGCTAACTTATATGTCTTCTGGTTTAATGGGGATTGCATAAAATCCTGAAAACATATCTAAACTAGTAATGTACTTAGTATTTTGTANTTTTGGGCTACTTTTTAATCCCATTGGCAGTCTACGGTATTGAAATAATTGATCTATAGCAAATGCTAACTTATATCTGTCTTCTGGTTTAATGGGGATTGCATAAAATCCTGAAAACATATCTAAACTAGTAATGTACTTAGTATTTTGTAANTGTCTTCTGGTTTAATGGGGATTGCATAAAATCCTGAAAACATATCTAAACTAGTAATGTACTTAGTATTTTGTAATATTTGTACAATATCTTCCATCCTTGGCAATGGGTAATTTTGATCTGGTATGAAATTATTAAGGCGTCTGAAATCCGTAACCATTCATATGGTTCCGTCCTTTTTCGGTACAACCAAACACGGGGCTGCATAAGGGCTTGTTGATTTTTCTACTATTTTTGCGTCTAGCATGTCCTGGATTTGCTGTTTTATTGCTTCTCGCCTTATAAGAGATATTCTATATGGTTTGCAATGGATGGGTTTTTCTGTTGTTAAATAAATTTTAATTTTATATTGTTTGGTTTCTGTTAATTCCGTAATTTTAAATGCGAATCTGTCTTTGTATTTCTCTAATAAAGTTTTAATTTTTTCCTTTCTCTCTGGGTGCAAAGCTGGGTTTATATTTTGAAATGGAAGTTTATGCTCCTCAGGTTCTAAATTTTGCATTTGCTGTATAGTGTTTAGAAGGAAAATACTATTGTCTTCATCTAGATCATGAATGGAACTGTAATAATTTGGTCATGTGTATGTCTTAGAGTTGCTACTTTTGCATACAAATCTGGTATTAAACGGTGTTTCTTAATGAAATCGCAGCCAATTATTGCGTCGGCTTTGAGGTTTTCAATAACCAGAAACTCGTGCGTGTTGCTCATAACCTGTCCTAAAATCCAGTCCTAATAGTTAAAGGAGCCTATTTTAACTACCGGCAGACAAAATGATAATATTATAATTTTCACAAACTTTAGAATAGTAGGCTTACTTAACGAGTATCCCTATTACTTCCCTACGATGCTTTATGGTGCACCATAATAATAATAAAAGTAGTAATAATTTACTATCTTAATAGATTAGTAACTTAAGATATTAAAACTGTAGTGACCGGTCAGTAAAGAAGTAAACATGTACATTAATAAGTAGAGACAAAATGAAAGAAAATAATGTATCCCACTATGGGAGACATAAATAACTTTAAATAGTAATCTGAGCATACATTCCAAATCATGTTATGTTAGAATTAATATTCTTTAGAGAATATGTATAATTGTTTTAAAAAATCGGTTAGTTTATATATTTTTTTTGTTCC
>NQII01004595.1:159741-192208 GCA_002778355.1 Clitarchus hookeri | reverse complement strand
ATACGGAAGCGATAAGGGCGACACTGCCACACGCATCAAGTGCGCCATCGCCGGTAAGGCTCTGAACTGACGTGCAGTGTTCTCGTCACACTGCGTGGGACTTTCAGCGGTGACCTTATTATTTTATTTATGTAAAGTCTGTAGGAAGGTTTAATGCAAGGCCCTTGAGTAGTTTGTTTATACATATGACGTGTATATTTCCAGATACAGCGCTTTGAAAGAGCCGTTTTTGAGCCATTTTAGAGTACTCTGAAATGGTGTCTCTAATGTGCGGTATGTCTTGAAAGCACTCAACAGCGCTCGTCTGAAGAGCGTGTTCTTCTCGTAGCTCATCACGTTGGACGCACGTTCGATAGTTTCGTTGATAAACTTGTATTTCAAGCACACTGCAACGCAGTTNCGTAGCTCATCACGTTGGACGCACGTTCGATAGTTTCGTTGATAAACTTGTATTTCAAGCACACTGCAACGCAGTTCAAGCGTCAGGTAAGCGGGAGCCTTAAGCGGCTTGTGCATTCGTTTGATTCGTTTTCCACATACGTCAGTTTCTCTCAGACACCCGTGGTCAGTGCTCACCCTTGACCGCCCAACCTAAATTTCCCGTCGAAACGGACAACAGCCACGGAACGGTCGCTCGGTGATGGCGCAAGTCGCCGACCTGGCAGCGTCCACCCATCGNCGTAGCTCATCACGTTGGACGCACGTTCGATAGTTTCGTTGATAAACTTGTATTTCAAGCACACTGCAACGCAGTTTAAGCGTCAGGTAAGCGGGAGCCTTAAGCGGCTTGTGCATTCGTTTAATTCGTTTTCCACATACATCAGTTTCTCTCAGACACCCGTGGTCAGTGCTCACCCTTGACCGCCCAACCTAAATTTCCCATCGAAACGGACAACAGCCACGGAACGGTCGCTCGGTGATGGCGCAAGTCGCCGACCTGGCAGCGTCCACCCATCGCCGCTCTTTTGTTCAAAGTCCGCTCGCTGTCCGGGTCATTTATTCGTTTTCCGCCCCCGTTCCCCGCACATAATTTCCTTTTTTTTTTTTCTCTCTCGTCCCCGCCACGAAGCTGTGTGTGGACCGTTTCAGCGCTCCGGGATCTCACAGCTGACAAGGTTAACTTCTCAAGCGCAGACTGCCTGCCAGAACTATAGTTAGCGATTCTGCCACTTTGGCAACTACGCTGAGGAAAATATTTTGCGACGGTACGATACTTTTCGACCTCACGAAAACCCCGTAAATATCACGAGTGTTAGATTAATATAATACTTTATTAATGAACTTGATAATGAAAGCTCTTGTAAGCGCACTACTTACTGCGGGTTCGTCGAAAACAACGCATGAGTAGGAACAACAAAGCTCGAACCAATGTTATCAGTTAGTATAAATTAAAAGATTTCGTAGATATTCATTGTTTGAGAAACTTGCTTCTGGAGAAATTAGCCACAAAATGAAATATTGAATGACTCACGAGTTCTCGTAGTCCACGTCTTGCATTTAACATAAATAACAGTTTTCAAGCAACACTCAGGAAAATTAAATAACTGCGGCGAATCATAAATTCATTATTATTTTGAAGAGCAGGTTCAATAAAAAAAATAACAGTCAACCGACAAGCTCATATCCAACCACCATATTTATTATTATATTGATGTTTTACACCGAACATTTGTTAACAATGGGGCGATTATTAGAAGACAGTCAATGTTTGTTAAATATCGTATCGAACTAAGCACACTAGATGTAATTTAGGACTGAGGGATGCGCAAGACGAACAACATCAGACACGGCGGTGTGTTACAATATAGTTGCTGGAACCAAATACATTTACCTGGAGAGTATTTGTTTACATTGAACAGTAACAAACTGCTCTTGCTCCGAACATTCCCACGCGTTCCCTAGAACCAAATTATGTCTTAAAAATAATATTTTGTGCTAGACGCCTATTTGGTTGTTTCGACATCGTCAGCATGTATTTACTAATACCTACACAAACAAAATTTCAAGAGTACGTGATCAACTAATCATATAGTCGCCAAGTTCATATAGAACATGGTGCATTAAAATCATTGGTTTGATGAAAACCAGCAAGTGTTTTGTTGGCTGGAACAATCTGACGTTGCTAATGCCCTAACCTGTGGTAATAACGAAATCAGATAGTTACATTACCGGTTTTCATTTGTTTTGCCGCACTATGATCGAGTCGTTTGGGAGTATTTGTTCGAAAACAAACCTCAATCGTTAGTACACTATGTATGCAACAATTAGGATATCAGTAGTGCATTTAATTAAGTATGGCTGGTAAAGTGTAATGTTGCTTTAAACAATCTCAGCGATAGAATTTCAAGTTGAAACAAAAATAATATATAAAATTGGAAATATTTATCTGTGTAGGGATTGAACATTAATTACAAATATATAGCGACGAATGTCAACGTGATACTGGTAGGTCGATGAAAGTGAAAGAAGTGTAATACACTTTACGTGCCAGAACTATGGGTTCTAAACTCAAACCTATAACATACATTTTTTTTTATATCTACCAAACTGCATGCCATGTCTCAACACAACCTTAGCATAACGAAAATTGAAATGCACAATGGATTCTGAAAAAAAAAAAAAGTTTGTCACACAAGCAGTTTTTTCTTTGTAACAAACTGATTTTTTCAAACAATGAAACTGCTTTTTATGTGTGAAACAACAGATTGGATGTGTACAATAACTTAATACAAGTTTTTAGACTATAATATTTGGTCACATTAACAAAATATTTATTTGGCACTACTTAAACACATAATTTTGTTGAGGAGGATAAATATTGTGTGTCCGAAGGAATTATTTCTTTCGGTGTAACTGGACGGCATACCCTGACACAATAATTTCACTCGTGGCAGTGAAGCTCTGTGGGACTGTTAACCAAATGTGAACGTTTAGCGCTCGAGTGACTGAGAATATTGGATTCTAAAGAATAAGGGNGACAATTCATCAAGTGACAGCTAGTGAAGTGTGCAAAGAATTGTGGAGTCCAACCGGCTGCCAGATTTCAACGCAGAAATTCGCAGCATCTAATATGAATCCATCAATCTTATCATTATATACCAATTAAAAAAAATAGCGGGACTTTTAACTGCATTAGTCTCAAACAAAATAAAACGCTGTTTCCTAAAACAAAATTATTCACAATACGTTTCTTTTGTTTAAGGTTCTATTTTTTTTTCCTGGTAGCAACTAAGTAGGTACTCGTCAACTAATTTGATCTTACGAACGGTAATTTTCACAATAAGTAGAGACACCCGAATTTCGCGAAACGATTTCTGCACATGCTATATATTTCAATAGCCTACGGGCATACCAATAGCTTTCTTTTACTTTCTGACGGCGGGGTCTTTGTGAGAATATCTTGTCTTACTTAATCAGCCAATCAGTTTTACGTAACTTCAATACTGTGCGTCTATGATTCGCGGCCATACACCTAAGAGGCGTAACACGGAAATCGACGAATGACGAAAGTGGATCTGAGCTAAAATGTTGTGAAATACAACTGGTCGGGAAATCTTTTCGCGAAATTCGGGTGTCCCTCAGACAAACTACGTATTTTCCCCTGTAACTCTGGCCTGCACCATAACCGTCTGCAGTGGGGATGGCTATGCCTACCCTCTGAACCGGATAGGCGACATCAGTTATGTACGAATCGTTGAAATTCAGGGGATGAGCTAAATCGCGAGCTCTTGCGGTAGTTGTCGTTAAACATCGAATTTTTGAGCTCCAGCCGTGCTTACAGTTCTGACACGGCTCAAACCAGAAGCAAAGTGTAAAACGACAACGGCAGGAAAAAAAAACCGCGATTTTATTTTGAACAACCTCTACGGGAGGCAAGGAATGACCAGCTCAGCAAAGGAAGTTAACCAGTATTATTTTTAATATTGTCGATTTGATTTTTAAAATAAAGATTCGAAAAAAAAAGTACTTTTTGTAAATTAACATATATAACGTAAACTCTTACTGACATACTCCCAGTACAGCTGACAACGATGTGTGGGAAGCAGCTAAGTGCCTTAATGGTGTTGCTAGTCACCGTTTACTTATTCCTCGCATCAAAAATTGTTATATAGTAAAGTTTTTGCATAATGGCATGAAGGAATCNCAGCTAAGTGCCTTAATGGTGTTGCTAGTCACCGTTTACTTATTCCTCGCATCAAAAATTGTTATATAGTAAAGTTTTTGCATAATGGCATGAAGGAATCTGCTAATTAATCATACTACTGCTCCGCAAAAAAAAAAATGCGTTTGCTATTTGCTATCCACCTCACACGAATTACCGTAAACTGTAAAATATATTTATTTTAGGCTAACAACAAATATTACAGTATTCTCAAGAATGGCACTGCGCAATAAACAATCACGATCGCAATCTAGTTTCAGGCTATTCCTCTACATCATGCCAACAAAGCTTAACTAAGTCTATAAAGTTACATCAGAAAGGGCAACGCACCGTATTTGTGCGCACTCAGCTTAAAAATACTTTACATAAGAACTATTTTCACCTATTTTCTCCCTTTTTTATTCTTAATAACTAAGAATTAAATATTACAATTTATAAATAAAAAAGTTTAAATCAACACTAACCAAGATACTTTTATGTTAACATAATTTTAAAACGCTATTGATAGGCGCTATTCTCGGTAAAGTGAGCACTTCTAAAAACCCTCTCATTTGGAATAATAGTCAATAAATATATTTTATTTTAGCATTACACGTTAACTTCTGAGTGTGGTTGAATATACACGCTGTGTTTATTACTTACATGGCAATTTTTATTTTTAAAAGNTACACGTTAACTTCTGAGTGTGGTTGAATATACACGCTGTGTTTATTACTTACATGGCAATTTTTATTTTTAAAAGGCGGTTAAATGATTTAAAACGGCTGAAAGAAAAAAGTAGCTTTAGGGCCTCAAAAGTGCTCACTTTACCGTGAACAGCCTATAGGTACATGGCATGTTAACTGAAAAAACCAAATACGTCAAACACAGGGTGATTTTTCAAAGGTTAGATTCAAAAAAGTATGAAGATACGGCGGANTACACGTTAACTTCTGAGTGTGGTTGAATATACACGCTGTGTTTATTACTTACATGGCAATTTTTATTTTTAAAAGCCGGTTAAAAGATTTAAAACGGCTGAAAGAAAAAAGTAGCTTTAGGGCCTCAAAAGTGCTTACTTTACCGTGAACAGCCTATAGGTACATGGCATATTAAGTGAAAAAACCAAATACGTCAAACACAGGGTGATTTTTCAAAGGTTAGATTCAAAAAAGTATGAAGATACGGCGGANGTGAAAAAACCAAATACGTCAAACACAGGGTGATTTTTCAAAGGTTAGATTCAAAAAAGTATGAAGATACGGCGGATAGACTATATCGCTGTTGCGGTCAGAAATCATGTTCGTCTTTATTCTCCCCAGATTATCGACAGCTGTAACAAAAACATAACTGAAGCCACTAAACTGACATGAAGGTACTGCACTGTAGATAGAAAAAAGAGGTATAGGTGGAAATAATGTTTTTAAGGGGCCGCGGGACATAGATCAACTCCGAATACGTTAATTGCAGCCCACAAGTTTTTAGAAACAATCCCAGAAAAACTAATAAAGGGCAACACAGATAACGTTTTTGCCACTTTTGGGATAAACTACACTCTAAAAAAATCGTTACAAAGTTTTCTGTGNAGGGCAACACAGATAACGTTTTTGCCACTTTTGGGATAAACTACACTCTAAAAAAATCGTTACAAAGTTTTCTGTGCAGCACAGAAAACTTCTCTTTGTGGCTGTTTTCTTTCCAGTAACATGCTATTGATTTAATTCAAATAAAATATTACAGAAACATAGGTTTTCTGTTAAGAAATGTTTTCTTTATACATTTTTGTTTTGTGAAAATGTTAGCTTGTTTTATAGCAAATAAACGAACATTCTTTGAACTGCTTTTGTTCACAGTAAAGAAATATTATTTCGTACCAGACGTAACGGTTTAGCGATATTAAATGTTTTCTGTCGCGCATTACAGTTTTCAGAGCGTAACTGTCGTCCCAAAGCCTACATTCACAAACCAAACATGTTGTTCTGCAGTTACAAAATTGTAACTGAACAAATCTAGTGTCCTGCAGATGTTTAATGTCGTTCTGAAATTCACTGATTCTTTAAATCACTAACCTCAATTTTCCTTAACGGGCTAAATTGCATTTTGGCTTATCTTACCACCTGACATAACCTACCCATCAAAAATATTCTGGTCGTTAGGTGAAGGGTGTTAGGTTTGAAACGTGGTGGGTTTCGGGTTCGAGTCTCGGAACCCTAATCTTTATATTTTTTTGTGGATATAATTTTGAGAGATTTTTTTAATTTTATTTAATATTCACAGTTGTTTTTTTAGACCACAAGTGTTACTTACAGTGTAACTGGCTTCACCAAAAAAAGACGTCTGCTAAACTGTTGTAATGACAATGCAAGGAAGGTGATCATAGTAATTATTATATAGATCAAACATATGTTCGTGGCAAGCCTACTTCGCAGAGGTTCATATTAAATTAAAAACCTTTTTCTTTGCAGCCACAAATCATGTTTTGCAGTAAATAAAGCGTTTGTACAATGCATGTGGCAATTTTGCTACACTTATTTAACATAATATCTTGCTACGCAATAATGACACACAAGAATTTACTGCACCTGTAATAGCTCGGCATAAACACACCACTCTGGCTAAATATTTCCTCGCGAAATTATTAAAAAAAATTCCGTAACTTTGCTCTTCCTTAGTTTTTCTTTATTATCTTTTATAAAATTGTAAAACACGATTATCCTTTATAGCGTTCGCGTATGCCCCATCACGCACAGCTCTCAACGCTGAGTGTGGAAAACAGCACTGAGGCCTGCTACCTCTCCGACGCAAAAGAAGAAGTAAAACTTGGGTACTCCTCGTCCACACAAGCGTGGGCGAGTGTATTACGTCGTTTGATTGCGTATCGATTTATTCTTATGTATTCCGGACGCCATAAATTTAAGTGCCCTGCCACTTTGGTCTTCGGTTTCCTTGGAGACGGTAAAGATCGAAGAGCCTCCTAATGGCTCCGCAGTCGTTTCTTGCGGCCGCCTTATAACAACTCCCCACGAAGAGCAGCTGGCTTTGTAAGACTCGACATGGCGTGGAAATATTTATGCCTCATCACAAAAAAAAACGCTATCTAGACACATTAAACGGCAAATGAGAGAGATAAAGAAAGAGAGAAGAAGAGAGGTGAAACAACACTTTTGAGTTCTGGCGAGATAATATTACGTCGTCTGGATTCAACAGTTCTACATACCATGCCTGCAGTCACGAAGTTGAAAAGGGGAATCATTGTTAAATAAATTCCTTCTGAATGCATAAATTTCAAAGATCAAGAAAGGTTTCGAACAAAAAAAAAATATTCAAAGCATCTTTCTCAGAGAATACTGCCACGTTAAGAATATATATACATTAATAACGTTTTTTGTAAATTTCAATATTAAATGTTATATATATACACATATATATAGTAGTGGTGTTACGGCGAGTCATGGACAATGTATTTAAATGGGAGCGTGCGGCTGGCCGGCTTCGGCTCGACTCTGACGAGCTCAGCAATCTTCGGCTCGACTCAGGGGGTGCTCGGATGCCATCGACTCGGGTTTGTCGAACGTTCCCGAAGGTGGTCGGCAGTTACGACCACTAATTTTTCAAGCATATGTTTGTTTCTGGTAGCCATATTGGTTTAGGGTATGTCAAATCGTAAATCTGTATTTATTGTCCGATTTAAAAAAAAAAATTTAATTATAAATTATTAATTTTTTTATATTGTACCGATATTATACATAGGGTATTGCGGAAGCATTCAAAAGTCTCTCACTCAATTGCTACATTTCCAGTCCCCTCTCTTGAATACTGATTAATACACAATGCCAGAATCCCAGAATCTGCAAATTATTTACTACCTCGACTGTTTTGTAGGTATAAGTATGCTACTCAGATTTTTTTAATGAATGTATATATATATATATATATATATATATATATATATGACTAAACGAAGCCCATCATACTAATTGCAACCACATGAACAAGTATGTTATAATCATAGTATGAATCAGCGTTTACCAAAACTATTATAAACTTAATTGGCGTTAATTTAGATGCCAATACTGACAGGCCCTGGAGACTTGGAATGTACGAGGGTGATAAACAGTCTTAACTTTCGTGCTCTTCTTGACCATCAATCCACCAATCATCCAATCATTCCATCGATATTTGGATCATTCCATTAATCTTCCAATCTTTCCATCAATATTTCACAATCTTCGCCAATCTGGAACCACTCCTCACCAATCCTCAGCAATCATTCCATCAATCTTTCAACCTTACCAAGAATCTTTCATTCTTTCGAAATATTTCCATCAATCTTTCGCATAGAGCACGAAAGTTAAGACTCTTTATCACCCTCGTACATTCCAACTCTCCATAGCCTGGCAGTATTTGCATTTAAATTAACGCCAATTAAGCCTATAAAAGTGTTGGTAGACGCTAATCCATATCATGATTATAACATACTCCAGCATGTGGTTGCTATTAGTATGACGGGCTTGGTTTAGTCATAACTATATATATATATATACACACACATGCATTAAAAAAATCTGAGTAGCATACTTATACCTACAAAACAGTCGAGGTAGTGAATAGTTTGCACATTCTGGTATCATGTATTAATCAGTATTCAAGAGAGGGGACAGGAAATGTAGTAATTGAGTGAGAGACTTTTGCATGTTTCTGCAATACTCTATGTATAATTTCGGCACAATAAAAAAAATTAAATAATTTAAAATTAAAAATATTTTTCAAAATCGGATAATAAATACAGATTTACGATTTGACATACCATACACCTATAAAACCAACATGGCTACCAGAAACTTACATATGTTTGAAGAATTAGTGGGTATAACTGCCGAGCATCTTCGGGTACGTTCGACAAAACCCGAGTCGACGACTTCCGAGCACCCCCCGAGTCTATCCGAAGATTGCCGAGCTCGTCCAAGTTAATTCGAAGCCTCCCAACCACCCAGTCACACAGCTCTCATTTAAATACATTGTCCAAGACTCGCCATAATACCACTACTTACACTAAACGCAAAAATTTGGTCAGTTTTCTTACCGTGCCAGTATGACTTGTAACGGAGAATAATTTTTATTGAGTTAGCTTAAAAATGTATGCATTGAGAAGGAATTTATTTCACGCTGCTTCCTATTTAAATTCCGTGGCTGCATCCTTGGTTGACGAGCCCTTAAAAGGAGTTTGCCGTGATATTACAACGTCTGAATTTCTTGAAGATATCAGCGACAACAGTTGTCATGACGTTCGTTCACTGCAACGAAATAACACGTCCGCAGATTTCAGGGTGTAAATGACCCAAATTAATATAATGCATTGCGCACAATGTTACGTAAGAAATAATATTACTTTGTGGCATTGATAATACGCCATCATTTTGACTGATCGCCTGCTAGTATTGAACGTTGCACAGTACAGTGTAGCGTTGTGGACCAATTGGACAATGGTAAGTGGGAATACAGAGACCAACAGAACTAGTACTCAGGCTGCGGTGATTATAGCTGTCCCATTTATATGTTGTCTAGAATAAGTGCAAATCCGTTACGCACCCAAACCGTCAATGCCATAATAAGTAGTAATAATAATAATTAACTCTTCTACTCCCCTCTTGGTCAAGCCATGCCGAAGATCATTAACATTTTCATTTCATTCCCATTTCTTATTCTTTCCTCTTCGTGACAAATTAAAACTAATTTCCTTATACATATTATCCTATCTTCTTCATTTATGTAACTATTGACCACGTTCATAAAATTAATTAAAATTCTTTTAAAATTTGAGTACAATTCAATAAAATATTAAAACTATAAACGAGCATGGGAATATTATGGGAGGTCTTAAACGGATGGTAGCATTAACTCTTGGATGTATAATATTTCTTCAACTATTTTTCATTATACAGATATATGTCACAATCAAATTATTTCATTCAACCATATAACATTCATTAAAATGAAATACATCCACGGTTTCTGCAGGGAGCCACAATGCCATAGCTGGCCACACAGCCTCTGCAAACTATATCTGCGGACAAACATGTACAGTAGATAATAGCCAATATTTACACATATCAGACCTCGCCCACACGCGAATCGCATCGAGACTGCGAGCTATCCAACTCAGGGTGGCTAGCAGTATACTTATAGCAAAAGTCCCTGTCAATTACCTGACTTTTCCAGGTATCCTGTTACATTTCCCTGACCAACTTACGCGGCAAATATTAAAAATATTTTTATGCTTTTCCTAAAATAAATTACAATATTTTTATGGGTGACAATTAGCAATACCACAGCCCTCATTTATGGATGTTTTCCTATGCAAAAATAAATATTTATAAAAACTAAGTAATTACGTACATGGGTACAAATATGGCAAATGGATAAAGGTGGCACAGAGGTTAAATACTAGCATTGTCAGAACCTGAAAAGGTCACAGTACAAAGACAAGAGATAATACAATGTATCAATTCAGTTAGAACCACTAAAAGTGTTAAAATTATTATTTTAGTAAAATAAAAGAATCAAACTAAAAAATATGTGTAATATTAGTTTCCAATAAAAAACGACAACAACATTGTCCCAAGGCTAGTAAATCTTCCTATGAATGTGGAATAAACCAAGCAAGAGTACATTTCATAAGTGGCATGTAGCAGAAGTGCTAGAATCTAATATATAATTTCTTATTGCATACATTTTAAACTATTTTATCTAAATTCCCTGACTTCACAACAAATTTCCCTAATATTTCTCTGACTTTTCCCGGTTTTCCCTGGTGCTAGCCACCCTGCAATTTGACCATGGATTTCGTTCTATATCTCTAAATAAATTGATAAATTGCAACAGGCCTTCCGTCAAGTCGTTTTGATAACAAACTTCACAAAAGTAGAGTAAAAAAATGCAGTTAATATTTTCAGAAACCACTTTGTTGTATTAGTGACTAGAATTATTTTTATTCCGGTATATAGGTAAAAACAATTGAAAGAAGCAACAGTTTCCGCTAAATATAATTATTACAAATTATATATATAACACATTTAGTATAACATAAACATAAATAACATATATTTTAATGTTTGATGTTCAACTGTGGCAANTTATATATATAACACATTTAGTATAACATAAACATAAATAACATATATTTTAATGTTTGATGTTCAACTGTGGCAAATATATTACCCGTGGCTTGTGAAAGGTTTTAATTTAAATATTGATGCACTGGAAAGCTATCTAATGGTAAGTTTTTTTTCTTAAACTAAGTTTTCAGTTGAAATCAGGGTTTAACATCACATTTTTATGCATAGGAAAGCTCCATGATCAAGACTCCGAACCACACTAAAACTCACTCAACAATGCTCATACATTGAGTAATATCGGATATAGGGTACGAACCATTACAGGTAAAACCTCATTCCCACGTGAGTGCGTATTGCAAATATAGCCTACGTACTAATGTTTTTTTTTTNAACCATTACAGGTAAAACCTCATTCCCACGTGAGTGCGTATTGCAAATATAGCCTACGTACTAATGTTTTTTTTTTTAAATATGTCTACACTGAATGAACCCTTCACACGTTCCGGCCGATAAAACCAAGTTAATTGTAAATNGTTTTTTTTTTAAATATGTCTACACTGAATGAACCCTTCACACGTTCCGGCCGATAAAACCAAGTTAATTGTAAATAAGTTTATATAAAGTACGTCATAACTTATGATTGTGTACTAATGACTAACTAACGCAGCTGATAGAGATGTTTCAAGTGTAAAAAACTTGGCACACAAGATCTTGAGAAAAACGCCAAAAGAAGAACGGCGCACGTTATAAGTAAACAAGAACACTCGGTAAGCGTGCGACTTCCTTGACTGAGGACACGTTTCTATGTGCCGGAAAAAGAGTTTCCCTAGGCTCTAGTACAGGCAAACCTTGTGATGCTACAGCCGAACATCGAGCGAGGTGCTTTCACCAAGCGCTGTGTGACCGATGTTGGCCTGGCAAAGTNCTTGTGATGCTACAGCCGAACATCGAGCGAGGTGCTTTCACCAAGCGCTGTGTGACCGATGTTGGCCTGGCAAAGTCAAGGAGGCCTCCGCACATAGGGGTATTTGATACTAAAAGTTGGCCAAAAATGTTTTTGAAATTGTATGGTCATAAAATTGTCTGTATAGTTGGTTTTTGTGTTATAATAGTAAATAAAACTAGATATGACCACAAAACAGAACTTTATTTACACAAAAATATTAATATAATAATCATTATAAAAATTATTCAGATTCATCACTAAAATCATCTTTATCAGATTCTTCGCGTCCGTGATCGCTTTCTTGTGATAATGTCGCTGCATATCCTGACGGAAGGAGAAGTTGCATGGTTTCATTGGAAAAAGGTTTTGTTTTTTTTCTTGGTAACGGGCGGATACTCGTCAATAGAGGGTCCGAGCTCAACAGTAATCTATTTATAATATCGTTGTTACACGCCTCCCGTGAAAATTTTCTTGCAAATCCTTGCCGATATGAGCGGAAGTGCTTATTTCGGGCTTCAGCAGCCTCCTCTGAGAGTTGCCCGATTGGCAATAAGGCATGCGAAATGATCTCCACACCATGCACTAACATTTTGTGAACTGTTGGTGTCATT
The DNA here is from genome assembly GCA_002778355.1 of Clitarchus hookeri. Taxonomy (NCBI): domain Eukaryota; kingdom Metazoa; phylum Arthropoda; class Insecta; order Phasmatodea; family Phasmatidae; genus Clitarchus; species Clitarchus hookeri. The sequence goes on along the minus strand of NQII01004595.1, from coordinate 179,395 downwards.
GGGTGCCAGTTGTATAAACTGATATATAATTCAGCTGTTTCGAGAGCGTATTTTTCGAATTTGTCGACATTAATTTCATATCCACTTGATATGGCCTCTAATATAATCTTAAATCGGTGAATTAAGGTTTCGTCAACTCCGGTAATTTTGCTTGTCAATTTTGGGTCTTGGAAAAATCTCCTAGCCGAATTACCATCATTGGTATTTCCGAATCCTGCTTTCGGAATATCTACTAAGAGACCCATTTCCTCTCTAAAATGACATTAAATTTTTTTTTTGTGTCCGTAACTATTCTTTTGTCTCCTTCAGATCTTGCTTGCCACTTTCCAGTTGGAATCTTGTACGCTAAGTGAAGGATGGACTCAAATAATCGTATTTTTGCATGCAGAACAGAAATCCCAAATTGTAGTGACTCTATGTTCACATTTTTCTTCTTCGATAGGTCGTTAAAATCTTTTGATGTCGTTCCGCATAAGTAACACCGCATTGTAGACGCTGTATTTGTTGCGGCATTGCATATTTTCCCATCTACCATGGTAAATAATAGCGTCTGTTTAACCATACACTCAGATCCACTGGCCAACAGCACTCTTGTTTTTTGTAGGTTTTTTATTTGATTTTCTATATATTGGATTTCATCTTTGGTCACATCCGTTGTCTCATGAATAAACCTTATTCTTATCGGTCTGCAATATCTGGGGGAGGATGGCACTGGGTTCTGCCATAGTGCTTTACTTTCATCATCATTGTTAACGATTAATCTGAGAGGTACAAAACAGCTTTGAAAAATATTAGCATCAGAATATGTTGAATTTTCAAATTTCTGTTTAAATTGGCTTTGCTGTGAACCATCACATCCCCATTTGCAAATCAGTTCTAGATGGCATCGGTCTTCTTCTTTGCACCCTTCAATAACTTCCTCCAGGTACTCGCATAAGCGGGAGCAAGTGTGGTCCAACACATCTTGTAGTTTTACTTCAGCACATGTGGATGTTACACGAAATGCCTCTGGTTTCGGATAACATAGTTTTTTTGCCTTTTGTAGAATCGAGTAACATGGAAAGCGCTGTTTGTCCATTTTTCTCACAATATTGTATTGTCTTCTTGTAAAATCGCCTTCCACGAACATAGAAAGAGCTTCAGTTGGTGAGAGTTGCGGTGTGTGCTGTGCTTTTGCAATAGACTTGCGGAACTTAGATGCCCTTGTTGGCGTTTTTGTTATATCTTTTATAATATCGGAAGCATCTTTGTTTCCAGCGGCTCTCAGACTCATTTGTGTTGCATATGTTAATTGGTCTGCATCTATTTGCTGTCGTAAATCTTCGGTTTTCCTCCTTTTGGTCCGCTCACTAGATTCTGAGAAAGATTTGTTTGGCCGACCGCGACCACCAGTTCGCACTAAAGATGACGCCATCTTTGGTAAAGTGACTTCACCTTGTAACCAGCTATCATTCTTCTTTTCGAACACGTCTCTTTTCTTGTAAGCAGCCATCCACTTCTTCTTAAAATCCGACTTAAAATAAGACAGTTTATGTTTCAAAATATTACGTTCACATTTGGTTATTTCAAACAAATAATCTTCCAAATACTCCAGTTTTTTATCTATTTGTTTAATAGGACATTGAAGCACGATGTCATATAATATTTTTTTCGTGAATATTGTCACATCTTCCAAAGAACCTAGAACAAAGGGAAAGAAACAATAAAATCAAAAAAATCCTTCATTCTAAATTTGTGACACATCGTATCTTTGAAAAATCATAATAAAAAAAACGCCAAACTTCCGCCACTTTTTTCTTACTTGATAACTTTGTTAGTTAGTCTTTAATAAGATTCTATTAAAAGTTTCACTCGGACGAACCCGGAAACATAACAAAAGTAATAATTTATAAAAGTAAGTAAAGGTAAAAATTCCATTTTTCTTTCAAAAGTATTTATAGCTTAAAGAACACCAAACATTGTCGTTTAGTTATTGTAACAGGTTAATAATAAAGTATATACCTCCACTACCATGATCCATATTGAAATTTTTTCTTAATTCACTGTATCACTCACTTACACGTGGTTCAAAATGAAGTTTTTCAAAAGCCGAGAACTGAGCAACGTGCAAAGTAAACAAAGGCGAGATGCCGACTGACGTTGTGAATCAAACGCGCAGCATGGCATGTCAAAATGGCTGCCGTTTGACGCGCCATCTATGTACTTTTACCTGAAATCATTTAGTATCAAATACCCCTATGTGCGCCGAGACGAACTCCATTATTTCCTTTTATGGTACATATATTTTACAATTTTATTTTATTAAGAACACTTTCGAAAATTCGCATGACGCTAGCAAAGTTTAATTTTAACGGATGTGTGCGCGCGTTTGCGACCGTGCGTAAACATATACGCATGCGTACATACACACGCCATCTTGTTTGCGTTCGTGGAGAAATAACGTTACCTTACGGAAGGTAAAAAAATTTGCAAATTCTTTTAGCGATACTGGTGATAACCTTGGCAGCAATTATTTTTTTCCTGGAAAACTGGCATCACGAGTCGTTCTGCAAGAAAATTACGAATGTATAAAAAAAAAATGTCCCACGCCATGTTGAAATAGTCTCAGACACACGGGACTGTCTACACCCTAAAAATAGCAAAGTCTAATAATAAATTATGCAGCGTCCTATTTGGCCAATGCGTTAATCGACATACCATTCAGAATTAATTTCTTAGTACGAACTTCAGATGAAAACCTCCGAGGCCATTTTTAATAAGGGTAATCAGTAACCTTGCAACATTTCAAAATTATGTAGGTTCCTTTAAATTTCACGTTACATTTCCACGGAGGGATTATTAAACAAGTTTCAGAATCACATCAAACATAGTCAAATTTAATTACCGCTATCTGTGACGTGCATGGGAAAAAAGAGCAAATGTCACGATAAGACGCCATCAGTAATTTTTAACACTTGGCAGTTTTCCGTATTCTTTTTCCGCGCTGAGAATTGAGGTCAGGAGAAGGATCTTGTGGCGACAACCCGGAACTGCCTCTGGTAAAGTTAGAGTGGATATATACAAACATTAAATAAAAGGTAGATTCATGTGACGATACCGGTGTTCAGAACACACCACGGAAAACACTGAACGCCTTCAACGGAATAGGCGCATACAGCCAGTCTGCAGAAGAATCGAAGGCTTTGCAGATTTCTCACGCGATTACTAGGATAGGGGCTTACTTGTTTCCACGGTTAAATAAGCCCTTTTGAAATAAACCAGTGAAAAAAAATGCTGTGTCAAATCGTATGTATTTTAACGGACGAACCAATCAACATGCTCTCTGCGAAGTTGGTAGCGATACACAAGTGGTTCCGTGCCTTAACGTTGCACTAAAAGTGTAACAATAACATTCGCGAAAACTGGTTTTATTTAATTTATTTCCGTTTACACATGCGCACATATAAGTAAGAATTTGCTTACACATTACCGTTTACGTTCTAAGATGTTCACAGTTTAACTTGATCGACGCACGAACTGAGAGATCGAGTTCACGACAGTGTCATTTGTATATATCACGGAAGGGTATACAAAATAGGGTATACAAAACAGCGAACAGCGTGCAAGGCTTTTCAAACAGCGTTCTGCGAACAAAACATTTCATCAACAATTAATAAATTTTTTTAATACAGAAATTTGCAAAATAAATTTATAATTGAACGTTTACTGCAACTAACGCTCGCGTTAAATTTTATAACAAAACAATACAGACCATACTTAAATTTATAACATCGTCGCGTAAACAAACTGGCCATGTATGATTGAGCTACGAATTTGTAATAAGCGAGTGCGGCCGCCGAGCATTGTGATCATTTGTAAATGGCCAAGGTGGGAAAATCAAGCGAATAGTCCCGGCGCGCCCGCTTGTCACCACACAGCGTCCTGTGAGCGACCACGCTGGGTCACTAAACAGACGCCCACCTGTTGCCTGGTGAGAGGGCCAGATCCGAGAAAACTCCTCTACCCCAGCAAACAAGCGAATCTGTCATCACCACTGCGTATTCTGTGAGCGACCACGCTGGGTCACTAAACAGACGCCCACCTGTTGCCTGGTGAGAGGGCCAGATCCGAGAAAACTCCTCTACCCCAGCAAACAAGCGAGTCTGTCATCACCACTGCGTATTCTGTGAGCGACCAAGCTGGGTCACTAAACAGACGCCCACCTGTTNCTTTTCAAACAGCGTTCTGCGAACAAAACATTTCATCAACAATTAATAAATTTTTTTAATACAGAAATTTGCAAAAAAAATTTATAATTGAACGTTTACTGCAACTAACGCTCGCGTTAAATTTTATAACAAAACAATATAGACCATACTTAAATTTATAACATCGTCGCGTAAACAAACTGGCCATGTATGATTGAGCTACGAATTTGTAATAANTCTACCCCAGTGGGCAAGCGAGTCTGTCACCAGCACTGCGTATTCATGGTTTACGTAATTTCGTGGAGAAAAAAAATTTAATCGGCAGTGGATTTCGATTTTAAGATTGATATTAAATTATTAAAGTCAATAAAACAATAACCAAACACCANATTTAATCGGCAGTGGATTTCGATTTTAAGATTGATATTAAATTATTAAAGTCAATAAAACAATAACCAAACACCATGGATGGCTGAAAGGCTAATTGGTGTTCAAAAAGTAGTTTTTTTCATCCCGATACAACGTAGCTCTGTAATCGACACGGCACTCTTATAACGCCGTCGTGCAGTACATGTGAAAAATTTATTTGTAAAAGCGAGCTTTCAGGGGTTTTTACAAATACCTTGTTTCACGTCCTTTTCAAATATGGCTTAGCTGCAAATTATGAGACATAATTCACACCCCACGACTGACGTACTTCTATGTTCACTATTAGCCTTTCTTTAAATTAGGACCTGGGTCAAATTTACCATAGATATTTTTAACAACAACGACGTTTCAATTAGACACCTTGAGTACTACGGTACTACGTTGTTCGACCATGTTAGTCACATTTAACTGTATGGTTTTTCTTGAAGAAATTAATGACATGTCAGGAAATATCTTCTATAAATTTTGACCAATGATAAAAGTACCAAAATGTTAAATAGTATGTTAAGTCACACCATTTATTTAAATAAGTAATTTTAAATTTAAAAACTTGATATTATTATTAAGAACTGGTCAGAAATGATTGTTTAAAGCATATTTTTGCTAATNAATTTTAAATTTAAAAACTTGATATTATTATTAAGAACTGGTCAGAAATGATTGTTTAAAGCATATTTTTGCTAATGAATAATTCAAGCAAGATTTTGAAATATGTTTTAGCTTAGACAAAATTATATAATTTTAAATTAACGTAGATTTTCGTTTTCCTTCATGTCGTTGGTTAGATTTAAATCACCGCAGAAAAACGATATACACAGTCCTTTTGGGGGGCCCTCTTCCAAAAACAAAAATACATCAAATGTCCGTTAGAATTACAATATGAACGTTTTTAATTGCCAGATAAGGAAGGTACCATAATGCTAAAGAGACATCNTAAATAATTCAAGCAAGATTTTGAAATATGTTTTAGCTTATACAAAATTATATAATTTTAAATTAACGTAGATTTTCGTTTTCCTTCATGTCGTTGGTTAGATTTAAATCACCGCAGAAAAACGATATACACAGTCCTTTTGGGGGGGCCCTCTTCCAAAAACAAAAATACATAAAATGTCCGTTAGAATTACAATATGAACGTTTTTAATTGCCAGATAAGGAAGGTACCATAATGCTAAAGAGACATCATATAGAACCTAGGGACGTATTAGCAGTAGTTTAATAACTGTCAGGTTTCAGTTAGTTCATCGCATAAGCCACTGAGAGGCAAGCGATAAAGAGAATAACACAAGCTACAAAAAACTGTACAATCGCTTATCCCTATCATAAAGTTATGTATACAATTTTTAAATAATTGTTCTTTTTCTCTTCGAAAAATTGTTACAATATGATCATGCTGGTGTTATTATTGCAACACTCTCCGCGAGATAATGTAATTAAACTCCTAAAGGAGTGATATTAGACACGCCACTGAGCGTGTACACCATTGTACAAAATGAGGCAGACACGGGAAAATTTGGGATTCACGGCGATAATACGGCCTTTCAGAAGCATTTTGCAGTAATGTTTTCAAGAATACATTTTAATACACTGCATTAAATTATGTTAATGAAACAGGTTCTCGTGAATAGTTTCTTGTATGTAAGTACCTGTACGCTCCACAAACGTATTTCACATAAAACTCTCATTTGTGGCTTAGGCTCATCAATAAACCAAAATCTCATTTTCTAATATCAACTCCTAAAATGAATTTAATGCAATCCGATGAGGGTGAGGCACACTGACGTTTGTAAGAGTATGTGTTGAACAGACAGCATAGCAATCGTAAACTATCTTCCCGCAATTGTAGTGTCTTCGGCGAAGGCCGAACTCTGCTTGTTGATGAACTGGCAACGTAAACNGCTCATCAATAAACCAAAATCTCATTTTCTAATATCAACTCCTAAAATGAATTTAATGCAATCCGATGAGGGTGAGGCACACTGACGTTTGTAAGAGTTTGTGTTGAACAGACAGCATAGCAATCGTAAACTATCTTCCCGCAATTGTAGTGTCTTCGGCGAAGGCCGAACTCTGCTTGTTGATGAACTGGCAACGTAAACACCAGAGAGAATGATGCCTCGAATATCCAGAATCTCACGACGGCTCTCTCAAAACAGAAAAGGCACCCGGCCAATTAAGCTTTCACGTTGTTTGTTGAACGAACAGGACTCGGAAACTGTTTTAATATCTCCACCAAACTTCCGCGAACTAATGGGTGCCAAGGTCATCGCAGAATGTAAACGCTACATCATCAGCGGACAAGTACATAATTCCGCCGTTCTTTCTTCTTTTGCACGACTTGGCAAACCTTCGTTCTCGTTTATGAAATGATACACCTGCTATATAACTATAGTTGTTCTCAATTCACCAAGTTATGGAAATAAGGAAAGAAGTGACACATGGATATCAAATATTTGGCCACTTACTTCAAAATTCAATTAGTTTTCTGGCCTTTCGTTTTCTAAATTATGGCGAGCCAGTCCTCGAAATTTTGGAATTATCAATTTTCGGAAGTTCCATTACAAAAAGTTTAAGGAAATTTTTTGCACGATAGAGCACAAATAACAGCTTCTCGAACTTCATCAGATTGTTACAGATTCTGTGCTTTATTACTTTTTAAATTGTGATAGCAGAAAATAAATAGACGATAATTTCTTGCGTGCGATTATATAAATGATACTAACAGTACCATTCAGCTTACAACTGTTTAAAAAAATTTAAACTGCAATGATTTTTGCTATATCGAGCGGTGAAACATAAAACATAATCTAAACTGCAAATTGCAACGAAAATTCCAAAAATTCAAAATGGCAGGGGCTAATCCTCCTTAAGAGTGCGTGATTAGAACATAGTTGTTAAGGAAAGCGGTACGAAACTTTACCAACTGCTGCAAAAAAGTGGTAACATTTACTGCTGACTTTTAAGTGTTTTCTAATTCTGACTTAGGTTAGATTAACTTGGGTTGGATTACCTTAACTGTATCATATATAACGTAGTTCTCATTCAATTGTTTCAACTAATTGGGAGCGTAACAACCTTGCAATATTAAACATAAACAACAAGAAATGAGTATTAAAGTATGCCACAACCTAATCTTAATATAGCAAACAATGTACCGTTCACGTAGCATCTCTCAATAACTGCATTACATAAACGTGCTTCTCGAACTTTATCATGCGTCTATTGCCGTTTCGCTGTTCGTACTATCTCTTACTACCAGAGTCAACAAATTCGTGGAATGATTGGCGCCCCGNTGGATTACCTTAACTGTATCATATATAACGTAGTTCTCATTCAATTGTTTCAACTAATTGGGAGCGTAACAACCTTTCAATATTAAACATAAACAACAAGAAATGAGTATTCAAGTATGCCACAGCCTAATCTTAATATAGCAAACAATGTACCGTTCACGTAACATCTCTCAATAACTGCATTACATAAACGTGCTTCTCGAACTTTACCATGTGTCTATTGCCGTTTCGCTGTTCGTACTATCTCTTACTACCAGAGTCAACAAATTCGTGGAATGATTGGCGCCCCGAGTGTAGGCAGCCGCGCATCACTGTGTCCACAAACTTACTGGCTGTACTAAGCACTACTGTTACCAGGTAATAAGGAAGTTTTCGTTTTGCATGTAGTCTGCTTGCACATATTTCGTCGGAACTGCCTGCACGACTTTGAAGCTGCTGCGTCGATAAGAGAGAGTGGGGGATGGGAGGGGAGAAGACTTTGAGTTTCACATATTTCCCGGGGGTTTCACTTGAGTTTGTAAAGTCAAGCAGTACTCACGTTGTCGGATGTCGGGGTGGGCGGCGTCGTCGGCTCCTGCTGGTACCTCCGCGGCACCATGCGTCCCAGCCGGGCCTGGATGTTGGCCAACGGCACCTTGATGGACGCCCGCAGGCTGGCCTTCTTCCTCTCGCGCCACTTGGTCGAAGCCATCACCGAGTAGTTCATCTCGCCTGCGCAGAACCTCACCCCCGACGACGACGACCGTCGGCGACCCGTCCGCAGCTGTCCGCCCGACAAGCGGCGTCGCGGCGCCGAACGTTCATGCGCAGACGACACTTCGGAGCGTCTCGGTCGTGGTCGCTCAGATCTGCCGCGGGACACACGGCTCGGTGACGTCGGTAAGTGTACTCATCGCTGCGACAAAGGAAGAGATAGTTGAAGCTACGAGCTGGAATCACCGCCGAATAGAAAAGGACCGAAGGACATCTTTATTTGCCCACCCGCAACGTAAGAGCGCTCCCGTGCACGGATGACGACACTGAGGTCACTCAGGTCTGCCGGGGGAACACACAGATCAGCGACGTCAACAACTGTACGCATCACTGCGAAAAAGGAATATTTCCCTGAATCTACCTACTGGAATCACTGCCAAACATTTAAAAAAAACCGACAACCTTCTTTCTTTCCCCACCCGTCACATAAGTTCAAATCTTTCGACGTTAACACCTTTGTCGNAAAAAAAACCGACAACCTTCTTTCTTTCCCCACCCGTCACATAAGTTCAAATCTTTCGACGTTAACACCTTTGTCGCTATACTGATTTGAAACGTATACCTGCGACGGCGTCGGAAAATATAGCTCATGAAATATTATTATTAATATCTCATTCCCCACTAAGTTGTCAAATATACCCAGACGTAAACAGGATGACCGCAAAGGTATCATCAGATGTTAACACTTGGAGGAAGACCGTCGGAACTCCGATAACCGAAGCCTGACCCCCAAGTTCGAAACTCCTTTCAAGTTTTTCGTTGCCTGAAGACGATTATGGTAGATCATGCGTGGCTCGTAAATTCTGGGATTATTGTCAAAGCCAACAAGGTTGTGTATATTTATAACACAATTCTGTGAATAGTGCCCAGTGGTACCAGACTTGGGGTCAATGCCATCAAATTCCTGCGTGAGACTGTCTTACAAGCATAAATGAATGAAAAAGAACCAAACAAAACACGTTCAATTCTATACTAGGCTTGGGTATGCTCTATCGAACCTAGTGGAAGGAGTTCGTACGTCCAATGGCTTTTCGCATATTTTGAGTAAACTGCGCAAATAAATTTCCAAGTGTAGGTCTACCAAGACTGGGTTCCCCTTCCAATAATGAATCATAATAAAACTATTTTTTCCTCGAATATCTGAAATTCATTTTTTCCCTATAATCTACTAACATTTTACACGGTAATGATAGACGGCTGTAAGTTACGATTGTAAACAACTCGACATAAGACCTATCTTGAAAAAAAATCCAAAGTATAAACTAAATAAATTTTGTAATGCTAGCATTAATTAGTGNTCGACATAAGACCTATCTTGAAAAAAAATCCAAAGTATAAACTAAATAAATTTTGTAATGCTAGCATTAATTAGTGTAGGTGTTCATAATGTTACGCGATTTACATTAAATACAAATAAAACATTTTTTTTTTAAATCCGCACCTCATAGGCAGCACTCCCCACTACAGAGAGACAGTATTTAAATAAGAATATGTCAAGTAATATGCGTATAGATCTAATGATTCACAGGTATGTCAAGTAAGCCACTTAGTATATTAGTGGCTTATTTATTAATAAATTTAACTGCCAAAAATGGTGTGTATCTCTGCNTCGACATAAGACCTATCTTGAAAAAAAATCCAAAGTATAAACTAAATAAATTTTGTAATGCTAGCATTAATTAGTGGAGGTGTTCATAATGTTACGCGATTTACATTAAATACAAATAAAACATTTTTTTTTTTTAATCCGCACCTTATAGGCAGCACTCCCCACTACAGAGAGACAGTATTTAAATAAGAATCTGTCAAGTAATATGCTTATAGATCTAATGATTCACAGGTAGANTAGATCTAATGATTCACAGGTATGTCAAGTAAGCCACTTAGTATATTAGTGGCTTATTTATTAATAAATTTAACTGCCAAAAATGGTGTGTATCTCTGCAGCAAACTGATAATTTCTAACAAGTTTAGCGATCGAGATTTGCCTACATTGTGGGAATCACGACTGCATTTACCTTCAATAGAAATTAATAACATCAGCAAAAATTTAGAGCGCCCAACAGAATGGGTTTGTACATGAAAACTACAGAATGCCCTGAAAGCAGTACACTAGCTTCACTAAAATTAATGCGCTGTAGCTAAACGGATTCCCTGCGATGGGTAGCCTACTATTTCCCTATAGCCAACAACAACAAAAAATACTTCAGGTATTTCAGAACTCATTTGAGGATTCTTGCCAAATGTATCAAGTGACCCATTCACGGAATTCGCACCTTGCGTATCTCAATATACAAATATTCCTAACGTCGCGACGCGACGCAATAAATTTCGCATTAAATTTCCCCGTATTAGCACGTTACTTCTAGTGTCTTTCCAATGAGTCGCTAGTATGATTCTAATAACACATGTGGGTGCCTTCAACTACATGACAGAAAAAAAACCATCAGGGTTCCAGATGACAAAATGTCTAAAAACGAAAGCATCTAACATCGTATTATTCGGGGGGGAAATGAAAATGCAGAAATATACACATAATGCCAAGATTTGTAGGCAGGCATATTTAAGTTCGAATTTAGGATATGCTGGGGTCACTTAGATCTTCCCTGCCTGTGGATACAGGAGCTAGTTTCGTAGCATATACACGGCGTACTTGTTTTTGTTCCCTTCGTAATGTCTTGGGCTGCGACGCACCGGTAGTAACGACCGAGAATACGACAAGCACAAAGAAACTACATTTAACGTGCATTCACATCGACCCTTCCCTAGAGTCTTTCCTGCCAAAGTCAGGACGTTTTCGAAAGTATTCTCGACAAATAACTATTTCTTGTTTCAGGAGCAGATATCGATGGTATAGCCACTCCGAGGTTCCTTCGCGTGATTCAAGCCCGAGGAGTGCAGAGCGATATTAGCCACAAAGGAAATTTTGTAATGAAAATTCTCGTTAAAATGTTTATTGTTTTCAGGCAATGATGTTTCGAGGTCTACCAATCGAAGGAAGTTCATAAGGACTTTTTTCCGCTTCCTCTCGTACTGACACACCGACGAATCAGATCGTCTCTAGCAAGAAGCCTTGGAAAAAGTTTGGCACTATGAAGGTCTATGTTATCTACCACAGGTATCTCGAGTTAAGTTTTTTTTTACAGAAACTTACTAGGCGTATACTGGTTAAGGCCATGCTACAATCTTAGTTACAATTACCACAATAAAAGTCCTGTGTTACAGTTGACATAATAAAACTCTATGTTTTCGTCTGTTGGCCAATAGGATTTCCCTTCCATGATGGAACCTTTTACGAACAGTTATTCGAATTTTCACTCGGGTAAGTTGGCCAACACAGCATCGCAATAGTAAACACCCGTGATGAATACAGAAGAATTATTTTAGCTGTTGCAGTTCTCATTTTCACAAACCACGTGCTAAAGAGATAAATAAACACACAAAATGAATAACAATAATTGGAAACAAATATATCTTAAGCTTCGTGACCGGGAATCTACAGTTCTGAAAGTGAATTTGAAGTTTGTAGTGATGAGAAAGAATTTTGAATGGCTACGCATAAGTTCCTGCACAAGAAAGTTAAAAAAAAAAAAAAAAAGTTCACCAATTTGCTACCAGCTATGCGTTGGAAATGGTTATGAGTTTTATTATGAGCGGCTGTAGCACGCACCATTGTACAGAAGGTATTCAACCCTTAATGTTAATGGTATGGTTATTGCTATTGCGATTGTAGCGCGGCCATTACGGCGAAACTTCACCGTGCCCGACTACACTTGCCAAGTCGCAATGCGAGTTCGATAGATCAGATGAAGCAAGCGCACTGCAACAAGCATGTCGTAATATGACTATGCGGAACATGAATCTCCATTTTACGTCTCATAAAGGCTGCTGTGATGAAATAATTCCGTTTTTACAAAACATTCAGCAGAAGGGATTAAAAGAAAAAAAAATNCTCATAAAGGCTGCTGTGATGAAATAATTCCGTTTTTACAAAACATTCAGCAGAAGGGATTAAAAGAAAAAAAAATTTTGTCGCGTTCTTTGAATAATTCTTGCACAGTGAGTAAAAGTAAATTAGAAAATCATTATTATAAACATACGTCATGGCATACATTTATTTTAGATTACTAAAACCAAGGATATAATATGAAACCCTGCATACACCTAAAACAACCCAAACGATATTTAAAAAGTTCATTGATAATCCAGCAAAAAATAATTGAGTCATTAATTACAACGTAAACTTAACCAAAGTCTAGAGAACGAGTTATCAAATGAAAAACAGTGCATATAGATATGTGTAAACAATCCTAAACGACATTAAGGATAAATTACAGAACGTAGAGGTAAATATACATATTTAAGATTTTAACCGTAATTTATTTATCTCCTCCTCTGTTCGTTATGTCGTCCAGAGTTATTTTCATTACATTTTGTCCTCGTTCTTATGTTCGTATTTTTCGTTCTTCTGACTCACTTCCTTTCGCAAAATAATCGCTGCATTATTTACATAATATATCTTGACAACTGCTAACCTTAACTTCTTTTAGTTGTGTTTTTTTTTATTATGATTTTACGATGTCTTTGACGTGTGCCCTTGATCACAATTTTTCAACCAAATTACTTTGTATGACCAATTTTTTTCTGTGTAAAATGTTTAGGACTCTAAAAGTGCACAGCGTTGCCCTATGATTTAAGGGTGGACGACAGAAGATCAGAACAAACCTAGGTCTTACAAGAACAATAACAGACGATTAAATGAAATATTACGCTGGAAATATGTTATCGCAGAGCTATCTTTAATGTCGCAAAGAACGCAGAAAATTGCATAAAAAGTGAAACACTTACATTAGTAAATCTCTACAATTAGTTACTATCTCCTCCCCATCCCCTAAATTGCAAGAAACGTTCAAAAATCAACTCACGGGGTAGTATACGATGCTTGCAGAAATATTTTTTATTTCAAGTCACCTCAATCAGCGGCGGTGCAAAATATTGTAATAAAAAAAAAGTACGTCCACTACCGCAAGCATAGTTTTCCCTAATCCCTTATTTCGACATCGCGAGACGGGAAACAGAATGAAAAGTCCAGCACAATCCCACCTGACGTCGTTCTCGGAACATTAACGCGAGTCTGAGACACGTCATGCCAGTTCATGTGTGAACGTACAGGTCAACACGAAGCTTACTTCTCTGAACAATTTAACGAAAATAGCCATGCATTCCTCGGACACGAAACCTAGTTAAAAAAAACCGTTTCAAGGTTAATCGAACAATTTAGAAAGCCTTGATTACTTTGTAACACTTTAAAGGGATGTAATAATTAATAACTATGATCCGATCAATTTACTGGGAGATGCTAATTGATAAATAATGGATTGGGATGAATCTGTTTCCATCAATCTGAACATCATACTTTTAGTTAGACTTGAAGATACAACGTAATATGCTGTCACCATTGATGAGGATAAGCCACGTGTGGTTTTATGTCAAAACCCATGCAGTTAGGGACACGGGCAAATTCTTTTCGGAACGTTTATTTCAAAAGCATTCTGTTAAAAATAACCGTTACGCATTTGAAGTAAAGCAAAGCGCGGCACTTGAAGGCGCCTGCATAGCTTCCGGCCGGGAGATGGTTCGCTTGACGGGGAGCGGAATTGAAACCACGTGTGATGGGTGCTCGACCGCTCCAAATGCAGACTTTCACGTGAGAGTGCGGCCACGCAGCGGCGAACATTCTCTTTGCGACCATTCCAACTTCTTACCACCTTGCGTCTCGCGCGGGGTCATCGCGACCTGCAGGACTGTACGTCCACAATTTAAGGCCATGATCTCCCGTTTCCACAGCTTTTGCGAGAGTTAATNCTCATAAAGGCTGCTGTGATGAAATAATTCCGTTTTTACAAAACATTCAGCAGAAGGGATTAAAAGAAAAAAAAATGTTGTCGCGTTCTTTGAATAATTCTTGCACAGTGAGTAAAAGTAAATTAGAAAATCATTATTATAAACATACGTCATGGCATACATTTATTTTAGATTACTAAAACCAAGGATATAATATGAAACCCTGCATACACCGAAAACAACCCAAACGATATTTAAAAAGTTCATTGATAATCCAGCAAAAAATAATTGAGTCATTAATTACAACGTAAACTTAACCAAAGTCTAGAGAACGAGTTATCAAATGAAAAACAGTGCATATAGATATGTGTAAACAATCCTAAACGACATTAAGGATAAATTACAGAACGTAGAGGTAAATATACATATTTAAGATTTTAACCGTAATTTATTTATCTCCTCCTCTGTTCGTTATGTCGTCCAGAGTTATTTTCATTACATTTTGTCCTCGTTCTTATGTTCGTATTTTTCGTTCTTCTGACTCACTTCCTTTCGCAAAATAATCGCTGCATTATTTACATAATATATCTTGACAACTGCTAACCTTAACTTCTTTTAGTTGTGTTTTTTTTTATTATGATTTTACGATGTCTTTGACGTGTGCCCTTGATCACAATTTTTCAACCAAATTACTTTGTATGACCAATTTTTTTCTGTGTAAAATGTTTAGGACTCTAAAAGTGCACAGCGTTGCCCTATGATTTAAGGGTGGACGACAGAAGATCAGAACAAACCTAGATCTTACAAGAACAATAACAGACGATTAAATGAAATATTACGCTGGGCATATGTTATCGCAGAGCTATCTTTAATGTCGCAAAGAACGCAGAAAATTGCATTCAAAGTGAAACACGTACATTAGTAAACCTCTACAATTAGATACTATCTCTTCCGCGCCCCCTAAATTGCAAGAAACGTTCAAAAATCAACTCACGGGGTAGTATACGATGCTCGCAGGAAGTATTTTATTTCACGTCATCTCAATTAGCGGCGGTGCAAAGTATTGTAATAAAAAGAAATACGTCCGCTACCACAAGCACAGCTTTCCCAAATTCCTTATTTCGACATCGCGAGACGGGAAACAGAACGAAAAGTCCGGCACAATCCCGCCTGACGTCGTTCTCGGAACATTAACGCGAGTCTGAGACACGTCATGCCAGTCATGCGTGGACTTCAACGTACAGGTCAACAAAAAGCTTATTCCTCTTAACGATTTAACGAAAATAGCCATGCATCCCGCGGACACGAAACCTACGTAAAAAAAAAACTATTTCGAGGTTAATCGAACAATTTAGAAATCCCTGATTAGTTTGTAACACTTTAAAAGGATGTAATTATTAATAACTATGCTCCGATTAATTTACTGGGAGAGGCTAATGGATAAATAATGGATTGGGATGAATTTGTTTCCATCAATCTGAACATCATACTTTTAGTTAGACTAGAAGATACAACGTAATATGCGGTCACCATTGATGAGGATAAGCCATGTGTGGTTTTATGTCAAAACCCATGCAGTTAGGGACACGGACAAATTCTTTTCGGAACGTTTATTTCAAAAGCATTCTGTTAAAAATAACCGTTACGCATTTGAAGTAAAGCAAAGCGCGGCACTTGAAGGCGCCTGCATAGCTTCCGGCCGGGAGATGGTTCGCTTGACGGGGAGCGGAATTGAAACCACGTGTGGTGGGTGCTCGACCGCTCCAAATGCAGACTTTCACGTGAGAGTGCGGCCACGCAGCGGTGAACATTCTCTTTGCGGCCATTCCAACTTCTTACCACCTTGCGTCTCGCGCGGGGTCGTCGCGACCTGCAGGACTGTACGTCCACAATTTAAGGCCATGATCTCCCGTTTCCACAGCTTTTGCGAGAGTTAATNATCGCGACCTGCAGGACTGTACGTCCACAATTTAAGGCCATGATCTCCCGTTTCCACAGCTTTTGCGAGAGTTAATTTTTTAACCCCAATCGGGAGCCGATATTATAAAATCCCTCTGGCCATTATGATACAAATTGCTTTTATTGTGTATTTTAATTTACACAAAAAACTATACACTTTTAACTAATTATTAAATAAATAGAAATTTCGTTAGTTAATGAGATAAAATTGCACCGTTTTTGTGCTGAAAAAAAGACTACATAATAAAAACAATTTGTAACAAAATGTCCAGAGCGATTTAACAATATCGGCTCCCGTTTGGGTTTAAAAAATTAATTCTCGCAAAATCTGTGCAAATGGGAGATCACGGCCTTAACTGCACCTTGTCCACTGCCTACGTTATCGACAAAATAAAAAGAATGAACGCAATGAAGAACCAGGCGGTAGCGTGCGAATAAATGGAATGGATGCCACGGAATTTACCCTCTTATAAAACTTTTTACCCTGGCTCGCGTAAGAAAAATTATTTCCCGGTCAAGGAACCCGATTTAACTTACCTGAAGAGTAACAATGCATGATGGACGAATCGTTCACGCGTACTGATTATAACACAGGAACTTGATGCCTACTTCAGATGGAAAATACTGGCTGGATAAAGCCCGAGGAAACAGACGACTAAGATATACTGACTGCCAAAAGCCAGGTTTTCGGTGTAGCGCAAAATTTCATGTCGCTCTTGGAGTACCCAGTTTCACACCAGCTACAGATTATAAATATAAAATAGCACTGCAGTTCAATTATAGCCCATAAGACAATATATATTTCTATGATCAGATGCCAGTCACTTTTCTAGAAAACATGAATCTCCAAACGTCTCGAGTTCACTAAAAAAAACGTTTCCCCCCTCAGCAAAATGTTTAATTCGCACACTATCAGACAGACATATGATTTTAAAAAATCCCCCACTTTAGCTTTATTGGAAGATTCCATGTAACTTGCATGGCCGCTGGTATGGATTGTTCTATGGAATATTTAGCGTACTGGCGGTTTTCATGGACGTTATGGTAACTGATCATGTGCAAATTTCATTAGAAGGTTTCCTACACGGTGGGAATTTTTACCAATCGGAGAGGGGGCGGTGAGATTGTGGTAGAGTGTTGTTACTAGTGACAATAGCTATCGTTTAAAATAAATTTGTTTTGGGAAACAGCGATAAGGCGCAAACACCAAACGAAAGCTGCGAAAATGTGACCTGAGAAAACTGTGGTGCATTTCCATTAGGCCTCGAGCATTATCGGGTATCGCAAAAGCTGCGAGTTAATTTCGTCCTGGAACTACAGTTTCGGAAATAAAATCGAAACAAATGCGTGCGCGTTCACTTGCGTGCAAGCAAGTGTCGGGTGACATGTCATTCCGTAGCATGCAGGCTCGGATATCCGGTCTTCGTAGAAGCTTCTGCCGGAGCTCATACGGAAGACTGCATCGCTGCACACGCGCTTTAGACGCATATCAAAGAATAAATATCTGGATATCAGCGTTCCATGCCGTGAAAAATCAACCGAGAAATGAAATAAAAATAAAATAAGAACGCAGACAAAGGAAATAGCACAATTCAGAATGTAACTCGTGTACACGATTGCCGTTTAACTTCAAGAACATGCCTTAAATTATTGGTATTCTCGATATGTAAGGCCTATATAGTTAATTCCATCACTATGTATTATGCAATTTCAGTTAGTAAAAACTCATTGTCCGAAGACGACATGAAGGAAACGTTGGCGGCAACCATCCTGATTTGCTTCGAAGAACCATGCACTGCGAACAGAACTTGATGGCCATCAAAAACCAACACAAACGGTCACTTCATTACGAGGTGAATATAAAGATGACCTCGAAGACAATCTGCTTGAGACAGAATAATCAGTTTAAGTGAACGACGTGTTCGCGACGTGTTTGAAATGCTGTACTTTTCTTAAGGCTCGGGGCTTCGCATATTATGTAGAAATTCTTCGTTTTCGTGTCACAGTTTCAGTTTCAGAGGTGTAACTGGAAATGCTTGATTATAGAAAATGCACCGTTTACCAGTTGTTAAATAATTTCGTATATAATTTTCACTCTGTGTTATTTCCTGCTTGCGAAAAGGCANATGCACCGTTTACCAGTTGTTAAATAATTTCGTATATAATTTTCACTCTGTGTTATTTCCTGCTTGCGAAAAGGCAGAAACTCATTAATAAAATGCAAAAAATGTAAATCCGCCAGTTTTACAACTAGCAGATAAGACGATTAAAATTAAGTACATAAATATTAAGCAACTCGTAAAGTGTAAATTGTCTATATTCGTACATTGTCGGTAATTACTATGAATCAGAAATCATGACGTGAAAATGAATANGTAAAGTGTAAATTGTCTATATTCGTACATTGTCGGTAATTACTATGAATCAGAAATCATGACGTGAAAATGAATACTTCTGCAAAAGGGGTGAAACCTAGCCATAATCACCAACAGCGAACAAAGCCACTTACAAAAGCAGTGTAAGAGCAACGCACGAGCACAATTACCTTTTCCAAACACATTCATGCGGTCCATCTGATACTCCTAAATATACACACACACTCGAAAGCACAGGACTGCCAATTGCCCGGAAAGAATTTTTTCTTTCTCGCGTGAATTAAATTTACTTGTTCCCTTGGGGTAACGCGGGCCACGTGCACGAACTCCGTCGGTGTATCTCTCGCCTGCGATGGCTGAAGATGAGGCAAGCCCGGGAACAATGACTAATTGTGGACGTCCGGACAGCCGCCGCCCAAGACCGCAAACCCACTTCCACCNGAAACTATTTCAGAGCACCCCAACATAGGTAAAAAAAAATTTTTTCCAAAGCGTTGTATCTCAAAATATACGCGTCAGATACATACAAAAATTCAAAAATTCTCAAGGGCCCTGAATTGAACCTTGCGACAGACTTGCCACCAATAAAACGATAGGTCATCACTGAAAGTCCCATAGGTACACGCAGCACGACGAGAACACTGTACGCGCTTAGCGGCGATGGCGCACTTGATGCACGTCACGATGAAACCCTTATCGCTCCCGCGCTTTTCGGCCTCAAATAGCTCCGAAGGAAGACGTCAGGTCACGAGACGACAGGACTACCAACCTTCGAGGCACGCGCGCACCGGAGCACTCCGCGGAAGCGCGCGCA
>NQII01004595.1:146282-159729 GCA_002778355.1 Clitarchus hookeri | reverse complement strand
GGCGGAGGGACCCTGCGAGCGCGTGCCGAGCGGCGGGTGCCAACTGCCCGGGTTGAAGTTTACCTGCGCGCCTCGCGACAGGAAAAGGGGGTAGTCGAGGAGGGAAGGGAGAGGAAAGATGGCCGACCCGCGTCCTCTACGGCCAACTGAGCGCCCAGTCGCCTCGGGTTTATAAATACTTTGTGTGCGTTTGGCAGCCGCGCTAATGCAAATGTTTTGCGCAGGACATCATGGCAGAGGCACAGAGGGATATCTTACGCCGTCTCCTCGCCACCTTCCCCGCACCCAACATTCTCGGCCTTCTCCTAACCGTGAAGACTCTCGTCCTCCAATACGGAATTAGACACAATTAAAACAGTGACGTTATCCAGCTTTCACTCTCCGAACACTTTCTTGCTTTCGGTTACCAAATTGGGAGATCAACCAAATACAAATCCTCGACGCGCTGAAGATATGTTTTTAAACAAGGATACAAATGCTGGTTATAAATCATACTTCAATCAATTCACCACCACACAAAGAGAACAAATATTGTGTTGACCAATAAGTATNATGCTGGTTATAAATCATACTTCAATCAATTCACCACCACACAAAGAGAACAAATATTGTGTTGACCAATAAGTATGCATCTTAAGCAATAAAAATTAAGCACACTATCTATTGAACAAAATATTATGAACAGAAACGTTGAGTTTGTTACGTCAACCAAATTTATGGCTGAGTAGTCGATTTGATACAAATTATTTGGTAGAAATAACTGTTCATATTTCGTTGTACCAACTTAAATCTTAATTTAGTTAAAGGGGTAAAGGCAGGACCTTCTGACACAAATTTAGAGTCTTTATCACGATTTGAGCAAGAGCCGTCACAAAAAAATACCCTCCACGTTTGACAAAGGACACGCCGATTAATTTTGAAGCCCCCACTGAAACATTTAAAGAAATATAAGTGAAAGACAGCATTCCCTAAATAGATAATATATATTCTATTGAACACTAAAACACTTTATTGTCGGTTTTACGATAAACACTTTTCTTTACTTATACCAGTACCAAGTTTGTACCCACAATTTTTTTTNCACTTTATTGTCGGTTTTACGATAAACACTTTTCTTTACTTATACCAGTACCAAGTTTGTACCCACAATTTTTTTTTCTAGCCACAAAGAAATCTACCAAAATTTTTGTATAGACCGCAATACTTTTCTTCAGCTCAGAACTTCCGCAAACGGGTAATCAAACCCACGACACTGCTATACTTTCCAGACATCAGAACTTACAAAATCCCCGACCAACAGATACTATAAGATCACTATATGTCAAACTGGGGTCCATCCATACCGCCTAGTGCGGGCCACTGGTCTGCTATCTGCACTTACTGGCCTCACGTTTGAAATGTCAGATGTTTTAAGATTTCATAAGATATGTCTTTTGTAACAGTCATCCAAACCTCTTCATTCTCTCTCTCTCTCTCTCTTTTGTTTTCGCTTACATTATCCGGTAAAGACAATCTGAAGTACGAGTCCCGGCAGGGGCCACGGTGGTGTAGTGGTTAGACTATTAGCTTTCCACCTAGGCGAACTGGTTTCCCGCCGTGGGCTCTCCCGGATTTTCGCACGTGAGAATCGTGCTGGACGATGCCGCTGGTCGGCGGGTTTTCTCGGGGATCTCCCGTTTCCCCCGCACTTGCATTCTGGCGCTGCTCCATACTTACCTCACTTCACGCTCTCATCGGCCCTCAATACCTCGATGCAACCAAACCTCTCCACTCCACTCCCCGAGTCCCAGTAAGTGTGAGTGCTTCTTANCGCACTTGCATTCTGGCGCTGCTCCATACTTACCTCACTTCACGCTCTCATCGGCCCTCAATACCTCGATGCAACCAAACCTCTCCACTCCACTCCCCGAGTCCCAGTAAGTGTGAGTGCTTCTTACTGCTTGTGAGATACTAAAACGCGGAAACGCATATTGTAACACTTCAAGTGATTTCATAAATAAAAACAAAACAAGTTAATTTTCTTGCACTTGAGAATGTTTTGTTCTGATCACTATTATTCACTGCATTTCTGGTTTGTGCTAAGATTATGCAATATTTGTCGAAGTTGTTTATCTGATTCGTGCCCACCACCTGACAGAACAACGTCAAAATCTCCACAAGATAAATGTTTTACATTCACTGGCATGTTGGCACGTTAGGAACAATGCCAGTAGCAGATTTGTTGCCTCATCTTTCACGGGCGGCGGCCGCAAAACCTTCAAAAAATGGCCCCCCTCCAAGCCTGCCAACGACTTCGCGTTATAATAAATAACAAGTAATATTAAAACTGGCGTTAAACAAGAAAATTAATGTGTGTCCAAGATTTGAAGATAAAAATCATTTTTTTCAAACCCGTTGTTTTCAATTCGGCGTGCAGCTGTTTGAAATACTCTGTTAGTAAAAGACTGAAATACTCTGTTAATAAAAGACGCCAAATATATCGTATGAACCTCAAAGTACTACCACAAATTTTCCTTTCATAAAGGCGTAGATGTCTCTGATAATACGCAGTAAATTATGTGTACACTTGGCCACAAATATAAAGAAAGGAATTCGTATCAGTTCGGTGGTCTTTCACAGTACACACTTACTTGCAGGAAGAACAAACTTTTGCAGTCAGTTGCAGGATGTACACAGACGTTATTACAATACATCAAACGTCCGACCAAAATGAGTAAATAAATATGGTATCATGTTCTACCACTTTGGAACTAAGGCTGTAATATTCCAGAACTTAAAAAGTTGTTTCAAAATATTTCCCACAATGCACACAGACTAAGCAATACAGCCCGTCTATTTTTATATTAAATTTATGGCCATGTAATTGTACGGTGCCCAATCCCGTAAAACTTTGTGCATTTGTACAAGGTCTGCAAGAGTAGTTATTATACTAGCTAGTACGGCATCCGTCATGGTATTTGTCGCCTGTACATTCGGATTTCGTACTATGTTTAGTCCTTTTTCCCGTGGCAGGTCCCCATACCAGATTTTGAAACACATTGCAGTTTTAAAGCGCAGGGCGCTCCACGTGGCCAATACTTGAAACTTACTCACGAAAAAACCGAAAACAATGACTCTATCTTGATTATACGTCCGTGAGGTGGATACTCATTCTAATAACTTTGAGAAACACGACAAAGAGAAATAATATTGACGATAACAACTTTTGATTACTGTTATAGGCTATTCGCGGTAAAGTGAGCACTTTTTAAAGCCCTCTCATTTGGAATAAAAGTCAATAAATATATTTTGTTTTAGACTTATACGTTAAATTCCAAGTGCGATGGAATAAGCACACAGTGTATGTTAGGCAGTATTTATTTATAAAGGTGGTTGAAGGATAAAAAATCTCTGAAAGGAAAAAGTAACTGGGGCCTCAAAAGTGCTCACTATACCGTGGACAGCCTAAATCGTAGGTCACTGCTTTGGATTTAAAACATTACGCACTGAACAAAAATGTAATAAGAGCATGTTTTTAAATATATTTAACGTATTTTAAAACAGAAATAAATAACTGTACTGGCAGTACAGTGGCACATTCCAAAACTCCATCGGACCCCTCCCCCCTCCTCCTCCCTCAACAACTATTTAATGCGAATCGCAACCTTACGCTACGAAATTACTACATTATACGAAGTTTTTACTATCACGTGAATATTTGAAAATATTCTCTGGTAGCTTCACATTATCATTTTCATATATCAAAAATACATTAAGCGAGTACCTGTTGCAACGGCCAACAGTAATTAAGCAATATTAAGATAAGCTAGTTTATTTTATAGCTCTGCACAAGTCACTGGCTAGAAGTTTTAAGAGTGCACTCCATATTCGCTACGAGCAATATGCTTATCTGCACACCCGCCGAGTCTGTGTAAAGATTGTACGCCAACTGCTGTTGTGTAATAAGAATCTTCTATGCCGGCTCGCATAGCGAATGATACACCTGCTCGTGCACCAGGTATTTTAGAGAAGCTCGTACAAGATCAAATACAGCAGCAGGCATTGCGCCAAATCGGCTTTATCAAATTAACTAAGTAACCGATCTCCTTGGCCCAATTTGTGGTACGCCAACATACTCCACTACAGGTTCTGGGTGCGGATTCTGAGTAAGAAACAGCTGTGTATGCTCTTCTTGTATGACTGTCTATACTGATGTGGAACCACCGCACAATTAGTGGAGTGAAGTGGAGATATTTGTGCGGCTGTTAATATCGAGTTCTTCAGAGCCGGTGAGGGTGAAGTGACGTAAGTATGGAGCAGCACCGGAATGCAAAGGCGGGAGAAACGGGAGATCCCCGAGAAAACCCGCCGACCAGCGGCATCGTCCGGCACGATTCCCACGTGCGAAAATCCGGGAGCGACCCTGCCGGGAATCGAATCCTGTTCGCCTAGGTGGGAGGCGAATAGTCTGACCACTACACCATCGCGATCCCATTCTGCAATCAGCTTACTAGCGTAAAGTTTTGATAAGGAACCATAAAACAACTTGAGCAACAGTAAGTGCGCCCAGGTTTTTTTATTCCTAACATGAATTACATTAGAGGAAAATTACTTCAGTATTTTCAGTCAAGCCCCATCTGCCTGTGACGTAAACTGAACGAAAAAAATTGGTGTGATGCTGTGTAGGGGACAGGGCCAAGGTTTTTACGTAGATCGTCAGCATTTCTGATTTTCAAGGTGCTGCCTGCCCACGTGCCCAGACAGCACGCAGAGGTTCAGTAGTACAGTTGCCATTTAAAAATTGGTCAATATTTTCGAGCAGTGTCTGGTTACGAACAGCACTTAGGAAATTTCTCCCGTCCGAAAGGTAGTTTCTGTTTTCTTTTTATTTTCGTTTATAATGTGTATGTTTTCAAAGTAAAAAAAAAAGGCTGAAATGGATATTCCACAATAATTATAGGTATGTAATTTCCAGAGCACGCTACTTGACATACCTTAGAGACAAGCAATACACCCTTATCTTAATATTTACACGATAAAATGATAGGGTCACTGCTGTGAATCTCAAGACAAGAGGGGGCCGCAGTGGTGTAGTGGTCGGACTACTCGCAACCCACCACGGCGAACCGGGAGCGATTCCCTGCGGGGTCGCCCCCAGACTTTCGCATCGTGCCAGACGACGCCGCTGGTCGGCGGATTTTCTCGGCGATCTCCCGTTTCCCCTCCGCCCTAGCATTCCGGCGTTGCTCCGTGCCTCGCTTCACCCTCATCGGCTCTCAAAACTTCGATGTTAAGAGCCGCACAAATCTC
The DNA here is from genome assembly GCA_002778355.1 of Clitarchus hookeri. NCBI lineage: Eukaryota > Metazoa > Arthropoda > Insecta > Phasmatodea > Phasmatidae > Clitarchus > Clitarchus hookeri. The sequence goes on along the minus strand of NQII01004595.1, from coordinate 154,440 downwards.
TTCACTAAACTACAAGAAACTAGTCGACGAGAGAACGACTGGACGCCAGTCCAGCTGCTTGCGCATAGAGACGATGAAGCACGTGACGCGCAAACGTGCATCGCCCTTAACGCTCCCAAGCTTCTAGGCCCGGGACACGCAGAACACCTCCAGCCAGACGACGACCTCAAAGGCGCGTTCACGTCAACCACGACGCCGACCCAAAAACCAATAAGCAGTTCAACCTGTTCGCCGGGCTGGGATGGCGCTCCGGCTACTTTTAGCTGCCGTCTCTACCGCAACTCGACAAGAAGAAACTGGTACAGTCTGGGCGCTTCTCGAAAAGATTTACCACGCCGCAATGTCTTGCTTTGGGGCCCCGCAGAATCCTCGACGCCTGGATGACGTCAAAGCAGAGGTTCGTTTGGCACAGCGACCAGCGCGAAATGTTAACTATTTGGAGAGATTCGCGAACGGAAATGAGACATTCTGGAGACTAGATGGTAAGGTGAAAAAAAGCTGATGCCAGATGACAACCTTCATAGTGCTTTGGTACAAACGTCTAGGTTATAAGTATAAATCAGGCCATGTTATATAAAATAAATTACACTCTTCGTTCTTTGCATGTAGAGCTTAGATTTATTGCACGACAGCTGTATAAGAATTTAATTACAATTTTTAATTCTTAGGTAAGTTGTGCGTATTTATTATAATGAGAGCTAAAAGAACCTGTACTGCAGACATACTTTCCATTAACTACATACTAGATAATATTATTAGTTAAAAAATAAGAGCTTTTATCGATAAAATAACACTGGAAGAAGGAAATATTTTTTAACGCATGGTACATGTAACCTTCATGCAAATTGCTAAGCCACATGGACTCAGTTTCTTTCTAGTTTTATACGTACAGTCTTCTTCAATAGCTTTATCCTATTGGTTTTCAATGCCTACCGCTTCGCTGGTATCCACCCACATCCTACAAAAAAACAACTCCTCGTACTGGATATGTCAGCTGGTTCGTCTAGTTCATCAATGCTGTCTTCAAATTAACGAACTATTACATTAAAATGCACTGATTTACAAGAACATGCTATGGAACTTGTAAGATTTCGAAATTTAAAGTATTTTAAGTGGGCGTCCAATTCGAGTAGCTGGCGAACTGCTTTTGGGGAGAATTCAGAGCCAAGATTTTATAAAAATAAATGTGGGAAAATCACATAGCTATTGTGGAATAAAACACATTCTTCATGAAAGTTGGAAATATAACTATACTAACATTTACCAACTGCTAGCATTATGTTTAGGCTTTGCACAACAGCCGAAAACGAAATATTTCTAGTGCTATGGCTGAAAGCTCACTACCGGAGTAAATAATGAGCTTGCACAGAAGACTGCACTGTATTTTCTTATAACCGATTTATGGCTGAGTGACATTTTTGAATGTCCTTGTTTGTTTCTTCTTCCCGTTTATTATGTATCCTTCCACCAAACCAATAAAGAACCGTGCGATTGACTTTTAAGGATAGAGAAACCCAGTTTCCGCGTAAAAGACTTCAACGCAGACTAGATTTCAACGTCCTACGGGCCTCCTATAGTTCATTCCCGGTTTTCTAACAGTTTTTAAATTAAATCTTTGAGAAATCACTCCATGTATGACATGTTTAGTTGGTTGGTTATATGCCATGTATCACAAACTTTTTATAATTCCGCTAATATAAAGGTATTTTATTTTTGTTGAAACTGAAGTTTTACTTGTATTCTATCTATATCTTTATAATATTTAATTTATAGTTAATATGAATAAAAATAGTGACAAAATAGGTGTGTTGGTAATGCCTAGTAATAAATAGTTCTTATGTAAAATATTATTACACTGAGCGCGCACGAATCCGGTGCGTTGTACCTTTGGTGTAATTTTTAAAACTTGGACAAGCTTAGTTTTCATGAGGCGGAAGAATATTTTGGAAGTATAACGTAAACAGAGGCTCAGAAAAGATAGAAGTAACCGTGGATGTACTATACCAATTTCTCTTCTCTTATTGGCAGTGTGTCTTTATGAGAACAAGTTTCCTCATTTAACTGGCCAATAAAAATTAGGTTTTCCGATAATAAACGTTTCTGATTCAAAGGGCAGGTGCGTAAAACGCATTTAAAGTTAATCATCTAATCGAGAAAGTGTAGCTGATTTAAAGTTCTCTGAAATACTTGTCACGAAATTCCTACGTGAAAGAAGCCTCACAAAGTTTATCGCCGCAACTCAAAATTAGCATCTGTGTGTGCGAGTGTTATTTTAATTTTTCACAAATTTCCTATTTACTTTAAAACTAGACGTACGCACCACCATCCTTTTTTTAGGAATGCGTAAATAAACACGAAAACATTTTCTTGTAAATAACGCAAATTTTAACTTCACAGTACAATAAATGACAAGACCAAACAAAATATTTAAATTCTTAAGATTAAGAATTGTTATGAAGGATTAAGTGTACGCTTATAACGGAAACTTTACCGGCGTATTCATAAATTAATACCTGATAAGATATTGCAATTGCTAAATTATCAAACAGTAATAAAACTGCTTCTGTACTTGTATTATTGTCCAATGTAATCGTGTAAGATAAACAGTTTATTTTCAGCGAACACGGACATCATACAACAGAAACTTTATTGAAGAAGAATCTCTTTATTTCGTACGCATGAAGAACGAACGGTTATTTCCAAAACAACCCTACGAGTCGACAACAGCTGCTGAAAAATGGGCTAAACTTAACACTAGCAGAAAACACGACGTTACGAGCTGTGGTCAGGCCCTTAGCTGAGCGGCCTGCCTGATCATACCTTCACTTATTTATACAGGACACGGGCCGTGATCGCTGAAACTAGTTATGAAATCGCAAACCACAGAAACCTCCTCCACTGGCCAGTAAACGGGGACAACACAGCCGATATAGGGCAGTGTAGTCCGTGGGCGGTGTCGTTTGTCGTCGGGCCATTGGAACGAGAAAACAACTGAAGATGGGTGTGTCCGGCCGTCGACTTGCGCCATCTTAATCAGCCTCCGGAATCATGAACAAGGTGGGGACTCTCCAATTAGGCTTTATTCAGAACGTGGATGGTTAAATATTTATAAAATAATATCATTTAATATTTCAGTATATTTGTATAGCTCCCCCTGTTCATATTCAATCATATTTATATTGAAATAATATTGTACAACTTTAATGTTGTGGAAACCTCTTTTATATAGTGTTCATTACATAACTTTTATCAATAACTTGTTACGCAACCATATCCCCGTTAAGGATAAATATCAACAAAATGTCGAAATCATAACAATGAGTTCCGACCTGGACTGCTAATCGCTCGAGACGCGAAATCAGACAGACATTAACCCAGTTAATAGAGCAAAAATTTGGAAGTCCTCAGTTCCTCTACACGTCAAAGTTTGTATTTTTCACTTTAGCGATTTCAATTTAGTATTAACACGTTCTTTGTGTGAATACGTGATGGTAGAATACGGTACAATTATTTTTTTTTTTCTTTAACACAGCAATGCCGCCAACAACAAAATTATAAAAATAAAATTTCCTGTGAGTCCCTGAATTTACGGATACAACGGTACGGCGCAAGTGAACAACTACAATTTTTAAAGAAAATAATGTTTCGTAGGAACTTTTTTCGAGAAATAAAAGTTATTTTCTGTCTTAACTGAGCTATCTTCCAAACACACGTGGCCAAAGTTCTGGGCTTGCTTTCCCCTGTATTTCAGACCTGTCTGAATTTAGGTCCGCGGGTAGCAAGACTTCTGACCTGAACACTGAGCCACCACAGGAAGAATGTTAGCCTCTAATACTAAGTTTGCATTTTTTTTTTGTCATCCGAACGATTACTTACACAAGCCATAACACGGCTAACACAATTACTGTCCGATGTAACCGTTTTTCTTATCAGGTTTTCTATTTAAGACGGCAGCATGTTTCAGCCATGTAGTCTGCTCGCGTTTTCTTCACACTTTTTGAATCAAACCTTTGAAAAATCACCCCACGAATGAAGTGTTCGGTTATTTCCTAAATACGTCATGAAACACACAAGCATTTTATACTTCTGTTAACAATAAAGTATCTCATGTTTGGTTAAACTGAACTTTAACTAATATTTTGTTTATAAATTATAATATTTCACTTGTAAATAATATGAATAGAAACATTGAGAAAAGAGGTTTTTTTGGTAATGTCAAGTAATAAATAGTTCTTATGCGACAGAGTGATACATTTTAGGCGCGCGAATGCGGTGCATTGTCCGACTGGTGTAATTTTCTAGCCACGGTTAAGCTTGGCTTGCGCGAGGCAGAGGAATATCTTGAAAGTAAAACTTCAGCAGGACTTTTATGCCATTCCGGCGTACTCCATATTTTCTTCCTCCCACTTCATGAATAAAACAGTGCCATCTTGGCTGCCATTCTCTCAGTGAAGACCGTACCTAACCGCACACCACTGAAAGACCTCTTCGAAACCTAACTGCTGCAGATTAAGTCTCGTATTACGAGCGCCAGACTTTGAAATGACTTGTTGCTGCTGCCCTGTGTAAAATGTTTCCCTCGTCGTCGAATAAAAACGTCGTCATTCTGTTGCGAGTTTTTACGACTTCCACGCCGAGTATCTCCAAGTGTAGGAATGTTTGTGTTTAACCACGCCGTAAATCATCGTCTCTTTTTACTTGGTTCCGTCGCTTGGTAACCAAATACTGTCTCTTACATGTTCGTGTCGCTTCCTTCCGCAGCTTTCCGGTCATGTTTACAGAAATCTTTTGGAAGTTTTGCACGCTTTGATATTTATTCGATTCATAGTACACCGACAATACAAAGCGTTAGGCGTGACCGTTCAAGTAGCCTTCCTAAATATAAATTCACAGAGAAAAAAAAAAAAAAAAAGTAAAAAAAAATTATGTAAGATTTTAATTAAATTCCAAACTGTATTATAAATTTTACATATGAAACCATTTTTTTAAAAGGATTTTTGTGTAACTGTTTGTGAAACCAACTCAACCAACAAAATGGCTTAAGATATCTGGATAAAGGACATAATATTCCAGTTAGTGTTTTTTATGTATCTAGCGTATATATTACATTGTGAAGATTACTACATTAATAACACGGAATATATGGGAGACATTTATTCTATCATCATATCAAAAATATTTATATTAGATATTTCGCGCGGATTATATATGCGTAAAAAAATAAATCGAGAAGAGGATAGAATTTACGGCCAGGGGAACGGTAGATGGTATTTATGTTGCACTACACGACAACTATAATGAACAGCATTTTTTATGAAGAATTTAATAATCGAAATTTATACTAACGATTGCGGCCTCGAAGAATAAACGGTCCGTAAACAATCGATTTCGTTAAAACTCGGACGGTCGGTTGTGAAGGTCAGTTTGGATTACAGGAGGAAAATAAATACGTGCACATAAAAATCTCCAACGTTATCCGTCTGCGATGCTGCTTTGCATTACACTGTATGTTCTATTTAACCATACGATACAGTCTATTCACGGTTTCTTCACACGTTTTGAATCAAGCCTTTGAAAAATCACCCCATGTATGACGTGTTTAGCTGTTTCCTAAATACATCATTTATCACAATAGTTTTATACTTGTGTTAAAATAAAAGTACCTTATTTATGGTGAAATTGAATTTTTATTCATATTTTATCTATAAATTAAAATACTTCATTTACGATAAGTATGAATGAAAACCGGGAGAAAATATGTGCCTATGAAGAAATAGTTACTGTGCAAAATATTATTACATTAAGTGCGAACGAATGCGGTGCTGCGTTGTCCATTTCATGTAATTTTCTAGACTCGGTTAAGGGTTGTTCGCACGAGGCGAAGAAACATTATGAAAGTACAAATTCAGCAGGACTTCAGAAAAAGTTGGAAGTTACTGTGAACGGACTATAAATGACGAAGCTCTTGCACAACTCGGAGGTCACAAACAGTGGGAACAACAGTGACATCTAGCAGCAGGCCAGATACTATTGCTTAGAACAATAAATATAACTAATCGTCGAGAAAATACAGCCGCTGTTGGATTGGGGAGGATGACGGGAGCCAGGTTCAGATCTTCGTAACTCAAGCAGGGCAGAAAAAAATCTGAACTTGTGAATGCTGCACACAACTAGAAGAGTTATTTTTTTCAATTATCGCCGTGGCGTAAAACATGCATAGGTATCCGTACACACGTTGGCGCATCCCCCTCCCACCAAGCGAATTTTTCTCCAGAATGAGTAATGAAAATACGAGACCAAAATGTATTACCCCCACCCCCCTCAACACTTCAAACGTCCTAAAAAATACTACGCATTTGAAAGAAAAACATANCCAAAATGTATTACCCCCACCCCCCTCAACACTTCAAACGTCCTAAAAAATACTACGCATTTGAAAGAAAAACATAAAAATATCAGTGAATTCCCTAAACAATCTTACTATAAACGACATTATTGATAAAGGTAAAAATATTTAACAGACTCCATTATAATGACTAGAAACTGATTTTGCGCTTAACTTATAACCCAGGCAAATTCAAAATATTTTAATGTTGACACACACCTAAACACACACACACNCGTTTTGAATCAAGCCTTTGAAAAATCACCCCATGTATGACGTGTTTAGCTGTTTCCTAAATACATCATTTATCACGATAGTTTTATACTTGTGTTTAAAAAAAAGTACCTTATTTCTGGTGAAATTGAATTTTTATTCATATTTTATCTATAAATTAAAATACTTCATTTACGATAAGTATGAATGAAAACNAAATTGAATTTTTATTCATATTTTATCTATAAATTAAAATACTTCATTTACGATAAGTATGAATGAAAACCGGGAGGAAATATTTGCCTATGAAGAAATAGTTATTGTGCAAAATATTATTACATTAAGTGCGAACGAATGCGGTGCTGCGTTGTCCATTTCGTGTAATTTTCTAGACTCGGTTAAGGGTTGTTCGCACGAGGCGAAGAAACATTATGAAAGTACAAATTCAGCAGGACTTCAGAAAAAGTTGGAAGTAACTGTGAACGGACTATAAATGACGAAGCTCTTGCACAACTCGGAGGTCACAAACAGTGGGGACAACAGTGACATCTAGCAGCAGGCGAGATACTATTGCTTAGAACAATAAATATAACTAATCGTCGAGAAAATACAGCCGCTGTTGGATTGGGGAGGATGACGGGAGCCAGGTTCAGATCTTCGTAACTCAAGCAGGGCAGAAAAAAATCTGAACTTGTGAATGCTGCACACAACTAGAAGAGTTATTTTTTTCAATTATCGCCGTGGCGTAAAACATGCATAGGTATCCGTACACACGTTGGCGCATCCCCCTCCCACCAAGCGAATTTTTCTCCAGAATGAGTAATGAAAATACGAGATCAAAATGTATTACCCCCACCCCCCTCAACACTTCAAACGTCCTAAAAAATACTACGCATTTGAAAGAAAAACATAAAAATATCAGTGAATTCCCTAAACAATCTTACTATAAACGACATTATTGATAAAGGTAAAAATATTTAACAGACTCCATTATAATGACTAGAAACTGATTTTGCGCTTAACTTATAACCCAGGCAAATTCAAAATATTTTAATGTTGACACACACCTAAACACACACACACACACACACACACACACACACACATATATATATATATATATATATATATAAAAGCAAAAAAATAAGAAATTTTTCTAACAAGCACTGTATTTGTGGCTTGCACAAAATGAACGGTGATTATAAGGGGGATATTTCGCCTTTCTTTCTAAACAGTCGCAGTCTATTAATAGAGAGCCGGTACACGGATTTCGTCTGCGGTAAACGGCCACTGGAGGTAAATAGGAGGATTATAGATTCAGTAGCACGACTCTTAAAGGTGGTAACAGGGATAAAAAATAATATTTTATCCGCACTCTTACGTACGGAGATGCAGGCGTTCAACGTCAGTGTACTTCGAAAATGTGTCGCAAGCCCTTTTCCAACCGTCCGCATACCAGGATCATTTCAGTTGCAGATCTTAGCACAGGCGCGAGTATGTGGCAACGCGGCACAATGCCCGTTTCATGCAAACATTGGTCGGAGGTGAAAAAAAAAAAAA
>NQII01004595.1:135110-146254 GCA_002778355.1 Clitarchus hookeri | reverse complement strand
GACATTAAATGCAGGTGGAGTGGAGAGATTTGGGCGGTTCATCGCAGCGAGGTCTTGAAAGAAGATGAGGGTGAAAAGAGAGAAGTACGGAGCACAGCACCAGAATGACAGAATGATAGAGCGAGGGGAAGCGGGAGATCCCCGACCGACGTCGTCCGGCACGATTCCCACATGCGAAGATCCGGGAACAAACAACCTTAACATCTGAGGCCGTAAAAAAAAACCACTGATCTCCGTGCTCTGTTTCCAGTGCAGTCTTATCACAGCACAGCCACAAACATGCTCGCGACAGAGAGTAGAAAAGTATAGTCCATTCGCGGTNCACTGATCTCCGTGCTCTGTTTCCAGTGCAGTCTTATCACAGCACAGCCACAAACATGCTCGCGACAGAGAGTAGAAAAGTATAGTCCATTCGCGGTTATTCCGAACTTCTCTAAAAAAAAACCTGCCCAGGTTCTACTTCCAGGATATTCCTCCGCCTGATATAATCAAAGCTTAACCAAGTATAGAAAATGTCACCAAAGGAACAACGCACCGCATTCAGGCGCACTCATTTTTATAATAATTTGCATAAGAACTGTTTATTACTGGGCATTACCAACGCACCTATTTTCTCACTGATTTAATGCATTTTAATTTAACCAAAAATTATGTTATTTTATGTCAACAGAAGGATAAAACACTTGTGATACATAGCATACGTATTAAACAACCAAACAAGTGATAGTTAGATTCAAAAAGTGTGATGAAACCTCGAATAGATTAAACACCTAGTCAAAATGGCGCGGTGGTTTCTTTGATGTGGGCGTGCACATTATCCGATGAATTACAGCGAGGCTCTGGGTACGGGCCTTGAATATTGTCTGTCTCGTGTAACTTGGCAAGATTTTGACAGGTCGACGAAAGTAGCGCCAAATGTTTACTTTTAGTTTATGTATCCTTTCGCCATCAGCTGGTGCGTCAAAACAAGGCTGTATATTTTATCTACACGCTGTCAGCTAATCTACTTACCATTGTACTGTAATGCTAAACAAATTTTAAGGTATTTTAGACTGACATATGTCTAAAAAAAATTCGTAGGTTATAAAAGTAAAATTATAAAACCTTGCAAAATTAAATATTTGCTAACTCTTTTTTAATTTGTCCGAGACAGCGAATTTGAGTTTACATTTGCGAGACGGTAGTTGTAGTTCTTATCTCACTTTGGACGCCATAGCTAATATAACTGGAACTAAAAGTAATTCGGGAATCTTAATTGACAACGCACGTTTATTAGCCAACAACTCACCAACGACTATTGCAAAGTAGTAATTATTACTGATACTAAACAGTTCGAGTTGGAAATACGTGGCGTGGAATAACGTAAGAATTGCTTAAAAACTAATCACGCGTGTCCCACTTACTTCGTTTTATTAATACAATATAGTAACAACACGGAAACAATAAAATAGGTTTGCGGGAGATCAACATAGCTTATAATGGACGTAGATGTAACGATTACCGGCCCAAAAGAAATTACTAGTAATCAAAATCGCTATACACAAAATATTTGTTACTTTAAAAATTATGCAGAGCTCGCGGAAAAATAAAACTATTGGTATCTGTTCGTAAATTTGTTATTTTACAATCGAAAACTATTTTTTGTGGCTGGTAATGCTTCGTAAAAGAGCGGACAGATGGCGCACATCGCATGACAGGGCGAATTATGAGCAGAGAGCTTTACTTAACAGATAGCAAGCAGCACGTTGGCCTGCTTCTTGATCCCGTCTTTTTTAAAAGTTGTCTCTTGTATTAGTAGCTCGAAACGACACGAATTTGAAATATATTTCGACGAATTATTAGAAAAATCATGCAATATTTCTGTATGCTTTTGGAATTAATATCAAGCATGTATGGAATGCATGGATGGAGAGTGGGGATACGACGTGAAAAAAACTCTCAAGGTTTTGAAGTTGCGTTTTATTTGTATACGGATCATTTTATTGTGCATTTTATTTTCAACACCTATACATTATTTATTTATCATGAAGTTTAGTTTGTAACTCTAACAAACGCTGTTTTGTGGCCACGTAAAATAAAATGTATTAATTAATATAGGAACTTTTTCTTTTCGCGTATTTTCTGCTTATTTGATGTGTGTCGGTAGTGCACTCAGAATAGCCAATGTAATATTAACATTTGTTCGTTCGTGCATCAGCTGATACAGTATTTTGTAAATGGCACTTTGTTTCGTATACGTCAAGTTGCCACTCTCTGACTGTCATAATCTTGCCAAGTTATATGAGACGAACAAAATGATTGGTCACTGCGTGCTGCAAAAATTCCTTATTGGCTTGTATGCCGTCTGGCGATTATGTTGCCAGGCGCTGACTAGTGAACGGCGTTCTAACATTATGCTAACCAGTGGCGCCATTTCGCGGTGTAAACTTTGTTTCACCTCTGTATTACTGAGAATTCTGTGCTCAGACTAGAATTTCTGCTCTGCCGCCTGAAAGCGCTGCAACCAGTACAACTTTCGGAATCACTTGGTTGCATACGAACAGGCACTACACAAAACATTTCCGAAACACTGATTGCGAACGAGTGCATTTCCGTGCACAGGTTAATAAGCAAGGTATTCCTGATTTAGTTTTTTTTATAACTATGAACCTCGCCAGTTGATTTAAAATCCAGGTAAGTCGCTACTTTAGATACATCAGGGAAGATTCTGCTAAGACCCCTTTTTCATTCTGAAAGAAAAATTGTTAATTTAGTTTGGAGTAATTGAAATTAACGCAAAAGTAATGAAGCACAGCTTCGCAAACTCGTTTTAACTCGCGAATCGTGCTTCTCGGCCACCACTGGCAAGTTACCTTATACAAAATGTTCCAAACATCTTAAGAATTTTAAGACGTTGTACGATTTTAGGGATACGACATAAAATACCAGGCGTGTTGGCAACCGATCCGAAGATCAGTTACAAAGAAAAAACAAGCGGAGGCGCAACTTTCCAAATGATTATTTTCGTTTTACATCATTCATTTTTCTTCTGGCACTTTTTTTTTTAGCAACAAGATAGGTTTTAAGGGAAAACTGTTTTTTATATAGGCCATAAAGTAAGTATATTTTTAAAAAATCTCTCTCCCAAAAAAAACTTGGGACGACAAACTGATTCTCATCAAATTCAGCTCACAAATTCGCAATTATTCAAACATGTGAGTCACCATATTTTTTTAATTTTTATATTTCTAATTTCCTTGAAATGTCCATTTACTGGAATAATAAGAAATTAAGATACGTAAGAAAATGTAAACAAGATATTTTTCAAACCAGATTTATTTTATTTTAGGTTTTAACTAGAGCACCTCAAAATCACTCAGAACTTGGATTTGATACCTAACTAGTTTCGTAAGTCTTGTAAAAATACGTGATATTTAAATCTTGGAACAAAGGAAAGTTAACTTGTGTATTTATCACATTCTTCGTCTGATATCCAACGTGATCTTAGTTTAATTTGACTTTCTATACGTTCTTCGTGTTCATTTGACCAGGTACGCGTATGTGTGGGTAAAATCAACGGATTATTATCAAATGTAACAAAACGTTATTTGCATAGATACTATGGCGATATGTTTTTTTGTTATTCATACGGCAGGAACTACTTGTATTTCGACTTGTGTGAGGTAATTTGCAGACGTGTTTTCTTGAATTTCTCGAGAAAATATCACGATATAAAACAAAGACCAAAATCCTAAAAGTTTTAAATAATTTACGTTTTCAAACAACAGTACCGAGAATCAATTTTCAAAGGATCGCGAGTTCGATTTATACACATATTTTTTAATTTAAGGTTAATAAGTACCAATTACTGCACAATTTTGAAAGAAAACGTAAAAACTGTAGTTCAGATTCAAATGANAATTTAAGGTTAATAAGTACCAATTACTGCACAATTTTGAAAGAAAACGTAAAAACTGTAGTTCAGATTCAAATGAAATATCTTTCTTGCATTACAATGAGTTTCAAACATCTCCATTAAGAATGAACTTGGACAGTTGTGATAGCGCGTATAATAGCTGGAATTAAATACTCACGAATAATACTGGCAATCTTAGCAACGCAAGTTCGTGTTGGAAATGTTGTTTGTTATGGCTGAATTACTATACTTGTATACTACAACTTCGGAATNTAGCAACGCAAGTTCGTGTTGGAAATGTTGTTTGTTATGGCTGAATTACTATACTTGTATACTACAACTTCGGAATACATTATAATAATTCTGCAACACTTTACAAGTACGTGTAAGACGCCTTCCTGCCTACCTGGCGCTAGAACTGCGTTGCAGAGTGTTTGAAGTGTACTCGTTTTTTTCTCCACGAAACTATAACCCGGTGTCGAATGTCCTGATGTACGAAAAGAACGCACACTTCAGGTGAGGGCTGTTGAGTGATTTATTAAGACGTCGCGCGCGCACATTAGAAAAACAATTTCTGAGTATTTCAAAATGTATAAAAACGGCTTTTTCAGAGCGCTGTGTTTCAAAATATACGCGTCACATAAATACAGAATTACTCAAGAGCCCGGATTGAACCTTCCAGCAGACTTCCCGCCAGTATAATGATAGTGTCCCCACTGAAAGTCCCATACATACACGCAGCACGACGAGAACACTGCACGCCAGTTCAGAGCCTTGCGCTTAGCGGCGATAGGAGCACTGATGTGCGTAACAGTGTCGCCCTTATGAAGAATATACACTGAAGAGCCAAAAAAACTGGTACACATGCCTAATATAGTGTAGGGTCCCCACGAGCTCGCAGAAGTGCCACAATACGACGTGGCATGTACTCGACTAATGTCTGAAGGTCTGCAGGATGCATTGAAATGTGCGCCAATTTGAGAAAAGGTTGCACGTCTGTCCCGTTTAATGATTTTCGTCAGTCGTCGTTTGTCCCGTTCTTTCACGATCTTTTTCCGGCCGTTGCGATATCGAAGATGTGATGTTTTACCGGATTCCCGATATTCACGGTACACTCGTGAAATGGTCGTACGCGAACATCCAAATGTTATCGCTACCTCGGAAATGCTATGTCCCATCTCTCGTGCGCCGACTATAACACCACGTTCAAACTCACTTAAATCTTGATAGCCTGCCATTGTAGCAGTAATAACCGATCTAGCTGCCGACCTCTTCGCGTTACTCTGATTGGTTCCATACCTTTGTTATTTGCATACGCACGCCAATACCAGTTTTTTTTTTTTTTTGCTCTTCAGTGTACGTACGAGTAGCTGCGCGTCCAAGGTCAAGATGCGAGGGCGCACTAAGGGCGATACTAACACGCTCTCCTAGCGCCTCATCGCCCCTTCGTGCAAGGCGTGCAGTGTTTCTGTCGTAATGATGTACTGTGCAAATTAGATCTTCAACAGTGGGACTTTACTACACACGATGAGAGTCCACAGATTAAACTACGCCCATACAGTCGTACTTTTTACTTGCCGTTCAAGGAAACTGCATTAGCAAGCTTTAAAAATGCGATATTTGACCATTTTCATGATTTTTTCTTCTATGAATACACTTTGACGCATTCTGCGTCCCTATATTTTATTCGTCAGAACACATGCTCTGGCGAAGCTCGCAGGCGGACGACCGCAATAAGGATTAAGGGTTTTGTGGATGTGCCGGAAGAGTGACGCCAGGAGCCTCGCAGCTGCAAAGGCGCGCTACCAAAGGTTTCTGCACGTGCAACTGTTCCTGCACGTGCAGACGACATCCGGAGACAACGGAAGGCACCAGGGCGCGGACACAGCTGCATTTTGCAGCTGCCCAAGGGACACCGAGATCCCACCACCAGCTGCAAATGTCCCGGGCTTGTACCACAATAAACCATGAGAGCTTTTAGCGGGCGTGCGGGATATAGCGGCACCCAAGAGTTCCCGCACGTGCAGAACGGAACAATAAACTTCCAGGCCAGAATCAAGGGGCGACGCCAGGCCGGCTGCGGACCACAGGAGCAGCGGCCACGTGTTTTACGACTCAGGGGGGACGCGGCAAGCACCCCGGCCACGTGCAGGGACGGTGCAAGTTGAATATGGCGATGGAGCCTACAAAACCACGAGAAGGAGGGAGGAACGGATCAGTCAGTCGAGGATCGAGCAGTCAGGCAGTCAGTTGGGGGACCTGAAGCGAGGCGTCCGGGTCGGAGCCGGACGAAGCCAGTGCGATGATCGAGTCAGTCAGTCAGTCGAGGATCGAGCAGTCAGGCAGTCAGTTGGGGGACCTAGAGCGAGACGTCCGGTTCGGAACCGGACGACATCAGGCAGTCAGACGCGAGCAGTCAGTTGAGAGACGTCAACGAGTCAGTCAGTCGGAGTCAGTCGAGGATCGAGAATGCATCACGACGTCGACCTCAGTCGGAGGCCGTCAAGCGGGACGTGCGGCGGGAAGAATCCGAGAAATGTCAGTCAGACTTCGTCAAACGCAGAGTACTGCGTGGACCCGGGAAGGAGGAACTTCGAGGCCAGACGTCGGGACGCCCCACCAAGCACCGGAGCAGTTCCAAGCCGCCAGCCAAGGGAAGACAGCGCCGCAGTGTCAGATAAGTAGTTCTACACCAGGTGTAAAGAATCCTGCCCCCCCCCCCCCCACGACGCCAATCGCGGCGTCAAACCATACGTAGCCTACATAGAAAAAGGGGAGGGGAGTTTGTCTCGTGAATTCATGTACCAGTTAACCTGTTCAAGCAACAATAAAACTCGATTATGTGAACTCGCAAATAAAGTGTAATTTATTAGTAAATTGGACCTAGAGACAGTGTCGACGTATTCCTACGCCCTATCACTGAGGGCTAGCATCAAGTGCTGGCGCCTCACGCCGCAGAGCAGATTCAATACCTACTTCCAAACTTCAGCATTTGGCAAGTATCAACTTAATATGATAAAAGTAAAAAATAGGGTCATATACCTTTTCTGGTAAAAATTTTGTATTTCCAGAACATTTATTTTCCGAGATACGTGTATTCGCGCAAACAACGATTTCACAAAAAATATTTCAGTACATACTCCTCTTATCGCTCCCGCGCTTTTTAGCTTTAAAACCGGGGAAAAAATCTCGACGTAGGCGGGAGCCTTAAGGACAATTTACGTCTACAGAAATTGTATGTTTAACATACGTCACGGCAATTTCGAACTCTGAAAATGAACGAAAACTTAACAAAAGTTCTCCTCGTACGAGGAAGCGTCGATCACTTGTTCTATGCTGTAGACACAGTCGTAAATAAACTTAACTTTTAAATAGCATGTAAATGATGGCTCAGATGGAAGCAACTCCGTCACCAGAGATCACAGCACGCATTTGAACGTGATGGGAAACGTTACTGCCTTTCGCCACATTTATTTCGCCACCAGTCGGTGTTGGACCCCAAAAAAATTAATAATTTTATTTTTGTACGAAACATTCTTCAACTTGTGCACATTATATGTAATGACATTTCCCTCAAATAAAATTTTTTTATACTTTAAAGTTTTTTAATAATTTGATGACAAATTATTATTTTTTCTGTTTTGCTGCAGCCATAATAACAAATACTAACAAAGTTGTGCAAATGAAAAATTTACAAAGTAAACTAACGTCAGGGGCTGCCGCATGACATATACAAAGTTGAATCGCATTATTAGGATCACCTGCTAGAAGCGCCATCTGCTGCGTAGCCCATGACGTGTGACCCGTGACGTGGGTAGAATTAGTAAAAGCCGGTTAATGTTGGCTCTGCTGACACTCACTGCCAACTTATTATATTTTTCTTTGAGTTTTTAGGATCTACTGGCGATTCGGTGGGGAGGGGGGGACAATTTGTGGGGGACCACAGTGATGTGCAATCACTACTCTGGTTAAGCCAGCGCGAATTGAAAATCAAAGATGTCCTGCCCCCTCTCTAGTAGTATTTTCCCTACCCATTAATAAAGAGCATGGGTTCCACCTATCTGTCTCCTGTAGTATTTTCTGTAAATGCATGCAAAAAAATTGTAATTCTTTCCTGTCGAAAGGGCTTTTACGGTGTCTTTCCCTTTCTCTTCTTAGTATAGTAATTTAGCTATAAGTACACTCAGGGAGGTTTTCATGGCCGAAACGAGGACATTTTAACCCAATCCCTTGCTCCCGCGATGCATGTCTCCTTGCCTTATTTCCGTCCCCTTGTAGGCGTATGGGGCCTAGCCCTGAGACGCACTTAAACTCACCGCGGGCTCACACCTAACACTTAGTTTTAGAGTAGGTTAATAAAAAAAATGGCTGTACACAATGCGCTTCCTGCTGTCATGGGTAAGAGAAGCGATTTAACCGAGTTGCAAAAAGGCATGGTCATCGGCTTTCGGGCCAAGGGGGGGCAGCATTTGGAAACAGCTACGTTTGTGAACTGTTCACGTGCCTCTGTTGTAAAGGTGTATCGTGAGTGGATAAATGGCACCATTGGAAATAACCGTCGTGGAAAATGCTGTGCTCCACACACCATTGATGTCCGAATTGAACGTCGGCCACGACGGTGCGTGAAGGCCAACCGACAGGCTACAATGGAACAGCTCACCGTCCAAATGAACATGGGGACATCCAGACACGTGTCTACCGCAACAGTTCAGCGAACCCTTCTGCAAATGGGGCTCCGGAGTAGACGGAGGGTGACTGCAACAATGCTTACACAGGTGAATCGAAAAGAACGACTGGAATTTGCTTGACGGTATGGCGACTAGACCGCTGCTGATTGGCGACGGGTCNAGAACGACTGGAATTTGCTTGACGGTATGGCGACTGGACCGCTGCTGATTGGCGACGGGTAACCTTCTCCGACGAGTCACGGTTTAAGCTGCATAAAACGGATGGACGTCAGCGTGTCCGACGAGAACCTACACACTGCATTCATTGTTGGACGAACACAAAGGAATGCTATGGTCTGGGGAATGTTCTCGTGGTATTCTCTAGGTCTCATCATCCGTGTGGAAGGTACTCTTAATCAATTTGGTTATGAATCCATAGTCAGCGATCACGCCCACCCGTACATGATGATTGTCTTTCCTCGGGAGGATGAGATTTTCCAGCACGATAATACGCCTTGCCACACGGCTAGAAGTTTTTGCACGCGGCTGGAAGAGCACGATCAAGACTTCTAAGTTCTTCCCTGACCCCCAAACAGGCCCGCTCTCAATCCAATTGAACATCTGTGGGACCACCTCGATCGTCGTGTTCACCGTCTGTCTCCTCCGCCACGCACCCTTCAGCAGTTGTGGGACGCATTGCAGACAGAATGGCTCCAGATACCAGTGGAGGCCTATCAGCACCTGACTGAGTCACTGCCAGCTCATCNGTGGGACGCATTGCAGACAGAATGGCTCCAGATACCAGTGGAGGCCTATCAGCACCTGACTGAGTCACTGCCAGCTCGTCTAGCTGCTGTCCGTGCTGCGAAGAGCGGTTACTCTGGATACTAGCAGGTGGTCATAATAATGTGATTCGACTGTGTATGTTATCACCAAATAACAGTAAAAAAATTTTAAAATATGGAAAAAATTATTTGCATTTTATAATTTGTTTTAATGTATGTGGCTTGTTATTTGGTGATTACATATACGTCACGCGGTAGCCCATGGAATTAGTTTAATTAAAAAAAATGTTATTTGTACAACTTAGTTAGTATTTGTTATTATTGCTGCAGCAAAACAGAAAAAAAAATTGAATTTGACATTAAATTATTCAAAAAATATAAAGTGTAAAATTGTTTTATTCTAGGAAAATGCCATCACATATAATGTGTACAAGTTGGACAATATTTGGTACAAAAATCAAATTATTTATTTTTTGAGGTCCAACGCCCTTAAAACTCGCGACTTTACGCTCTAGCAATCTAGACTTCAATAGAAGTTAAATTTGAACTCACGTTAATGACATAATTACAGTAGTCTTGCCACTGCGAAAAGACATTCTGCCATCTAGTTGGAAAGCACACGACTTGTTCATTCTGCTATCGCGTATTTTTCTGGTTCGGTACTATCCAGTGTAGGTTAAATTGTATATATTTGAAGAACGTTGCCGTGTCATTATAGTTTTTTCTTGTGTATTTGCTATCGAATAACTACGTCTGAAAGAACTGTAAAGTTATGTACTATATTACCTTCTATAATTCACTGCATATGCATAAAGTATAACTGAAACACAACAGTAGTAAATAAAAATCCATTCGAAACCTCTAATACGGTTATAACTTTGTAAAAAAATGGCAATACATTTTTTTTTGTTTTAAGAAGTTGCAGAATATAAATATGTCAGGCCGTACCGTTACAAAAACAATTCATTTTATTATGTCTGCATTCTGCTTGCTTTCTATCGATTTAGTANTGCTTGCTTTCTATCGATTTAGTTAAACATAATTCCCCCTTTTAGTGGCTAATATTTATACATATTTGTTTTATCTGTTGTCTGCGATCGAATAATTGTAAGGCTATGAAAATTACAGTTTCTCTAAA
Source organism: Clitarchus hookeri (assembly GCA_002778355.1). Classification (NCBI taxonomy): domain Eukaryota; kingdom Metazoa; phylum Arthropoda; class Insecta; order Phasmatodea; family Phasmatidae; genus Clitarchus; species Clitarchus hookeri. The sequence goes on along the minus strand of NQII01004595.1, from coordinate 135,769 downwards.
GACATTGCTCTTCTTATTTTAACGAGTTTTATATATCGAGGGACATTTTTATTTGGTTGCAAGGACGAAAGTAAACAATTAAAATTAATTAAATGTTGCCGGACAGTGTTTGTTGGCTATGGCTATGGAACATCAGATAAATATAGCAAAAGCGTCGAAAACTTAAGATTCATATTTTCAATCTATTTTAATCACAATTTAAAAATACCTTCTAACGCATTACATGGCCTTGGCATTAATATAATGCTCAGGCTACACACTCGGGATAGAAATAGCAAAGGTTCGGTTACGAATTGCAAAGAATTATAGCGAGGCCATTAAAAAAGACGCCTGTAGATAACAACTAAGCAAAAGATAGCGAGGAGGAAACGGAAATAAATCAAATGTAGCGCGTAGCGGCCTTCAGCGAAAAATAGAAAACGTAACGTCTCGAGAATTATCGAGATCTGGAACACATTGTGGTCGCAGAAAGGCCAAAGTCGCACGGAGATATATCTCGGCGAGATATTTCTTCTGCGCCGCTAGACAAACACAGGACAAAAAAAAAGGGGGGGGGGAGATATAAACTAGGTGGATGGGGCCAAAAAAAATCCATGTTCTATAACGGCGCTACAAGAGAGCAGCGACGCGAGAGAGAGAGAGAGAGAGAGAGAGAGAGA
>NQII01004595.1:107389-134699 GCA_002778355.1 Clitarchus hookeri | reverse complement strand
TGCTTACTTTTCAGAAAGCAAACAACTCCATTCCGTCATGTCGTCCTTTGAAGAAGTCATGTCCCCACCTGTCACCAGATGTCTGACTGACTTTTAGAAAGAGAACGAACTATATTGCTACAATTTCTCAAGTCAGAAGGGATGGAGGTCTTGATTAAATAAAAGTTAGTAGTAACTTCCTAATTTATTTACAAACAGTACACATAAAATGCTTTTGACTTAACATCACACAATAAATTAATTTCACTTCAGCATCACACATAAAGTAATGGAATAAAATAAATAAAATCAGTTCCAATAAACAGTGTATCAAAACCATTTGACATATTATATTAAATGACCATATTTGACAGTTTCAATATTTACATTAAAGTCCGTAACACATATGCATAGTCCCACCTTAATTCAGTCCATATTCAACTAGTCCGGAATGTTCTAGAGAGCTCCGAGGGCCCCCATGCACAGTAGCCCTTTATTCGTCGAGTACCACGCCCTCTCGTCCGTCCACGCCACACACACACTGGCCGCCGTCATCTCGTACCATCCGCCGTCATCCATCCTCTCTGCTGATGTCCGTCGCTGCACCAAACTTCGCCCGGTTTCCACACTCCACCAGATGGCTACCACAAAAACCACATATCCTCCAGCTGCGGTAGGTATTTAGAGTATTGTCGGCTCTGGCCCAGAAACTTCTCCACATTTCGAGTTGAACTGTGGACGGAAATTACTAGAAGATTCCTACTCATCCTCTCAAGTCGTCGACTTCTCCAGCAGGGGGAGGAGAGGCTGTGACGCCAGCTAGATCAGCTGTCAATCATTACCCCTGCCGCGGGGTGACGTAGCAGTGAGCGGTTCTGCCTGGGGTGAAGGGAGGGTTTAGGTGGGTCACTCCCCATAACCGCGCATAACCAAGTAACAAGGCGCCCGAATCCAGTGCGGGAATCCGCGCGTAACAATATATTAGTACTGTACAGTAACCTCATTCTGAACTTATATCTGCAGCATGAGTCAGCGAAATAATAAGTCACTGAATTTCAGTTAACCAGTTGCTACCAATGTAGCGAGAGACAGAGTAGGCCGACTGTGGTTATACTGATGGCATTGCCGTATCACTGCTGGCGCTGAAAACTTATTGGTCTACACAACTGGCCCTGTTATAGTTGAGTGCTGACAATAGGACATTTGGCATGCCATTTATGGCACGCTGACGGAATTTTGATGAAAATTAATCTGAAGGTTAAGAGTACATGAACNACGGAATTTTGATGAAAATTAATCTGAAGGTTAAGAGTACATGAACTTCTAATGGTCCATAAATAGCTTAACAACTGTATTCCAGCAATGGCCGCACATAACCTTTACATATAGCTAATGAAAGCATGGGTAGCAATCTGTAGACCATTTGATGGCTCTGAAGTGGTACAACGATGGACCATTGCTGGTGCATGGCTTATTATGGGATATTTTATGGCTCCCATTCTTCGCAGGTAGCTATTTCAATACAGCATACTGTATATTTGTCTAATATAAGAAATATAGATCACATGATAAATTCTTAGATTGTGTATAAATATCTAGTGATTTAATATTATATATATATATATATATATATATATATCAAAATACTGTAGATACAGTATTTTTTGTGACTGTGTGACTGGTATCGAATAACTTGGCGTATGCTTATTTTACATGTAGGATTGCGTATAATTCAAATGTGGAAAGTTTGTTTGGAGGTAAGTATCGGGATTCAGGTAGGAAGTTTTATTTCTCTTAACGGCACTGATTGTTTAGCTGCCCCCTCCCCCTTTTTCCCCTCGGCAAGCATATAATTTCCCTGTCGTGTATTGTGTTAAATAGTGGATTAAACAAAAGTTAAAAACAAGGATTAGTTAAGAGTGAGTCTAAAAAACGTTCATTTTTAAGAGGTAATGCTTGAAATATGGTGGAAGCATTGCTAGCCATGGTTAGACCATCTGATTGCTGTGCAGTGGTACATCGATGAGCCATNCTTGAAATATGGTGGAAGCATTGCTAGCCATGGTTAGACCATCTGATTGCTGTGCAGTGGTACATCGATGAGCCATTGATGTTGTAAACTTGGGCCATTTGTGTTCACACTTGAGCCAGTTATGGACAGAGTATGGCTAGTTAAGTGATGTCACTTCAGAACCAGAAATGGTGCCGGGTGCATGCCAGTTGTTGGCCAACGTTTTACAGGCTTNTAGTTAAGTGATGTCACTTCAGAACCAGAAATGGTGCCGGGTGCATGCCAGTTGTTGGCCAACGTTTTACAGGCTTTGAATCTGACTTTAAACCATAAATGGACCATATGCGTTTTGCTGCATGGGTACTAACTGACTAACTGGCGAACTGGTTGAATGGACTGAAAACTAACTCCTCGGAGTAGTGGGATTCACTTGAATTCGCAGGAAATATCCATTAAATCGGTGAAATTTTCTGTAGAATATAACGACTGGTTTCACTAATGCGGTTGATTTTTTTCTGTTCGAGATTTTAATAGTGCTACATAGGAAAACATTTAAACACAGTGTGTAACTACGGTGCAGCTATCTAATAAAATCTAAAAATAAACATTTATCGGTTTTGCAATGTACGAACAGCGTAAAATAAAAATATTAACTCTGAAAGACGTNAAATCTAAAAATAAACATTTATCGGTTTTGCAATGTACGAACAGCGTAAAATAAAAATATTAACTCTGAAAGACGTTTGGCTATACACGTACGTAATATTTTAATATTGAACGACGCTTCACTCTGCAATTACATAGTTCAAGCAATAAAGTTTTCGCCAAACAGAACATTTATTTTTTGGTTGCGCTGCAGTTTTCGCAGTTATGTAACCAAACTTACAAATCACACAGTTAAGAAAAGGAATATAAGACACAATTTGTAAATGCTGTTTTAATACATTTCAGTACAATCATAAACAAGAAATACAAACAAATTTCCTTAAATTATAACAATCGCTTCTTTCCCTTTTTATGGAATAATAAGGGTTGTTGCTCGGTGTTTGTAGTAATGTGCTGACGAAATACTGACATTTTATTACAACCAATAATTTAATTGCATGTCGTTAGTTTCAGAAATGTCGCCGCGTTTAAAGATTTTTAACCCCCAAAACTTTACAAGAAACCCTGAACAAACAAGGCGACGGGNTCAGAAATGTCGCCGCGTTTAAAGATTTTTAACCCCCAAAACTTTACAAGAAACCCTGAACAAACAAGGCGACGGGCACGTTTTCATGCTCGGCAGTTACACAATACCGTTACGTAAGCTGACCAAGGCTGACTACTGTATGTAAGATNAAGTCGTCGACTTCTCCAGCAGGGGGAGGAGAGGCTGTGACGCCAGCTAGATCAGCTGTCAATCATTACCCCTGCCCGGGGTGAAGGGAGGGTTTAGGTGGGTCACTCCCCATAACCGCGCATAACCAAGTAACAAGACGCCCGAATCCAGTGCGGGAATCCGCGCGTAACAATATATTAGTACTGTACAGTAACCTCATTCTGAACTTATATCTGCAGCATGAGTCAGCGAAATAATAAGTCACTGAATTCCAGTTAACCAGTTGCTACCAATGTAGCAAGAGACAGTAGGCCGACTGTGGTTATACTGATGGCATTGCCGTATCACTGCTGGCGCTGAAAACTTATTGGTCTACACAACTGGCCCTGTTATAGTTGAGTGCTGACAATAGGACATTTGGCATGCCATTTATGGCACGCTGATGGAATGTCGATCAAAATTAATATGAATGTTAAGTGTAGATGAACTTCTAATGGTCCATAAATGGCTTAACAGCTGTATTCCAGCAATGGCCGCACATAACCTTTACATATAGCTAATGAAAGCATGGGTATCAATCTGTAGACCATTTGATGGCTCTGAAATGGTGCAACGATGGACCATTGCTGGTGCATGGCTTATTATGGGATAGTTTATGGTTCCCATTCTTCGCAGGTAGCTATTTCAATACAGTATTCTCTATATTTGTCTAATATAAGAAATATAGATCACATGATAAATGAGTAGATTGTGTGTAAATATCTACTGATTTAATATTATATATATAACAAAATACTGTAGATACAGTATTTGCTGTGACTTTGTGACTGGTATCGAATAACTTGGCGTATTCTTGTTTTACATGTAGGATTGCGTATAATTCAAATGTGGAAAGTTTGTTTGGGGGTAAGTATCGGGATTCAGGTAGGAAGTTTTATTTCTCTTAACGGCACTGATTGTTTGTTTAGCTGCCCCCTCCCCCTTTTTCCCCTCGGCAAGCATATAATTTCCCTGTCGTGTATTGTGTTAAATAGTGGATTAAACAAAAGTTAAAAACAAGGATTAGTTAAGAGTGAGTCTAAAAAACGTTCATTTTTAAGAGGTAATGCTTGAAATATGGTGGAAGCATTGCTAGCCATGGTTAGACCATCTGATTGCTGTGCAGTGGTACATCGATGAGCCATTGATGTTGTAAACTTGGGCCATTTGTGTTCACACTTGAGCCAGTTATGGACAGAGTATGGCTAGTTAAGTGATGTCACTTCAGAACCAGAAATGGTGCCGGGTGCATGCCAGTTGTTGGCCAACGTTTTACAGGCTTGGAATCTGACTTTAAACCATAAATGGACCATATGCGTTTTAACTGACTAACTGGCGAACTGGTTGAATGGACTGGAAACTAACTCCTCGGAGTAGTGGGATTCACTTTAATTCGCAGGAAATATCCATTAAATCGGTGAAAATTTCTGTAGAATATAACGACTGGTTTCACTAATGCGGTTGATTTTTTTCTGTTTGAGGTTTTAATAGTGCTATATAGGAAAACATTTAAACACAGTGTGTAACTACGGCGCATCTATCTAATCAAATCTAAAAATAAACATTTATCGGTTTTGCAATGTACGAACAGCGTAAAATAAAAATATTAACTCTGAAAGACGTTTGGCTATACACGTACGTAATATTTTAATATTGAACGACGCTTCACTCTGCAATTACATAGTTCAAGCAATAAAGTTTTCGCCAAACAGAACATTTATTTTTTGGTTGCGCTGCAGTTTTCGCAGTTATGTAACCAAACTTACAAATCACACAGTTAAGAAAAGGAATATAAGACACAATTTGTAAATGCTGTTTTAATACATTTCAGTACAATCATAAACAAGAAATACAAACAAATTTCCTTAAATTATAACAATCGCTTCTTTCCCTTTTTATGGAATAATAAGGGTTGTTGCTCGGTGTTTGTAGTAATGTGCTGACGAAATACTGACATTTTATTACAACCAATAATTTAATTGCATGTCGTTAGTTTCAGAAATGTCGCCGCGTTTAAAGATTTTTAACCCCCAAAACTTTACAAGAAACCCTGAACAAACAAGGCGACGGGGCACGTTTTCATGCTCGGCAGTTACACAATACCGTTACGTAAGCTGACCAAGGCTGACTACTGTATGTAAGATGGCGTACGTGAAGACAATGACGCTGTCGACCGCGCGCATCCAATATTAGCGTTGTCGAGCCAGCTGCTCGAGAAACCCGTGTTACGCAAGGCTGTTTGCGTGCGAATGTCAGTGCGCTCTGGCGGTCGCGCGAGGAGCGACAGACGTGCATACTCTGCGCTGGACACCGCCGATACGCGATCTACGTAAGGAGCTGCCAACAGCTGCGTTAGAGCAGCAGCGCGGCAGTATTCAGACTTGTTCCCGGCAAGCTGCTGCCCTGAGCACCCAAACATGTTACACCGACTTGGGGTTGCTCGTCACGTGAAAATTTCATTATTTTATATTTCTACGAGATACGGCTCAACGTGTACACATTACCTACAAGTAATATTTCCTGAAATAAAAAAATTAGAGCGCATATTTTTGCATAATGGCATGCCAAAATCATAATTTTAGTGCTTTTGAGACGTACAAATAATAAAAACTAACTCACTTATCGAAATGAGATAATTCACATTGAAATGAGATACCATTAGTTACTACAAGAAATAATTGAAATCACGCTATGAAATGTCTTCTTAATTTTAAAAAATTGCTTAAAATATGAAAAACTTTGCACATTTTTTTATTTGTAGCAGTCTATGAGTTTTTGTAAAATAGATTTTCTTAGTCGTGCCTTAAAATGAATTAAGATAAGAACTGTCAGTCATCCTTCTTATATTTTTCGTAAATGTTTTCGTTTATTTTATTTGTAATTTCAAGAGCCACTCAAATTGTGATTATGACTTGCCATTATGCAAAAATAAATTTGGTATTTTTTTTTTTTTTAGGAAATAGTACTTGTAAGTAACGTCTACAAGTTGAGCTGTATTTCGTAGAAATAAAAAATTATGAATTTTCTCGTGGCCAGCAATTTTAACCCTCTTATTACCGGTGTAGATAATTGTGTACGTGTTGTACGGGAAGGTTATATTTTATCGGTACTGTACAGTGCTCAGTGATCTTCCCTGGGGGTAACGGATCCGTAAACCGTGCTATTGCCCACGTTACGGCTGGTTCGTATATCCGACCACCAAACACAACGTCTGCTGCCTATTGCTTGTATTAACGAAAAAAGTTATTTTTCAACTTGAGTACAGCAGGTGCAAAAAATCTCTTATTTGCAACACTAGAAATATTAAATTAACGTGGGAATGAAAGGGTTAAGAGGACTGTGTACTTGGAGCTTTAACTGCGTTGCAGGGTATTCGAAAAACAGGTTTTTTTTTTCAAATTAAACTACTCTAAGTACGCTATATGTACTGACTTACGAAAAAGAAAATACACCCGAGACGAGGTACAAAGACTTCTTTCAAGACATTACTATTTACGAGCTCTCCGAAATAGCTAAAGAATGCCTTTTCACATTGCCTTATCGTAAAATGTACTAATCGGAAACATTCAAAACTAATAAAGGGATATGTACTGAACTATGCTACAGATTTCTGCACTAATAAAATTGTAGGGTTACCATTTAAAGTCCGATATTCCCAGCGGTACACAACGGGAATGCACGCAATTTCAAAACCCTGCGTATAGGTGCGCCGGGGAGGTAAGTACGCGGGTTGGTATCGCTCTTATTAACTTCGGTGCCTCGAATGCCGAAAACAACTCCAGGTACATAGGACTCTTAGCCAGCATCTTCGGGACACCGGTTCACTGCTAGTAAACGATACCGAAATCCATGTAGAAACTGATAATACGCCTGCACTTTTCGCAGTTATGGACGTCCTGAGAGATGCGCCCTTCTGCCGAAAAAGGTCCAAGCACAAACGTTGCAGGGACAAGTCGTGTAGCATTGAGAGGCGTTGTCCATATCAACGTCCTGCTGTGAACGCGTGAACACGTGAGACATTCCACCCTGGATGGTCACCGAAGACGACTTCAGTTTAGTCTGTGGTTTCTATAGCATTGTGCTTGACGAGGTTTGTTGCTCACTGACCAGGAAAATTGCGCGTGGAACGAGGCGTCCAACAGCCCGCCCAGAACACATTTCGGCCGAGGGGAGGTCTGGATAGCACATCTATCCGTGCGCGTAATGCGAGACCGTCAATCGACGTGCGGTGTGGCATTATCGGCGACCACCTACACGAGCCATTTGTTCCTCACAACGGAAGATGCACCACGTCTTTCTTGTTCGACATGATGCATGGTTTCAGCACTATGACGCTCCTGTACACACACGTGGTTGTGCCGCAGCAAGAACAGATCTGCACCCGGCCTCATAGAATGTTCTGCACTCTCACCCGCCCCAGGTACTTTCGTATTTTTATTTCGTGAGGTAAGTTGAAAATTCTGGCACACATCACTCCTGTGTAGCGAGAGTACACTTCCCCACGAATCACAGGTGCCCGCGACAACAACCAAACCAAGCTATGCATTTTTGACAGTATCCAGCAATCCTCGCTTCGCGGTTGCCAGCTATGTGCTTATGTCTAACGAGATTGCCTCTAACAATTACTAACACTGCATTTGCATTTGCGCACAGAGCTTAAATTACTTCTAATGGCTGTGCACTGGATTGGTTGGTTTTGTACGTCACCCGCACGGTAGACAACCCGGTTAGCAAACGCAACGCAAATTGCATAGCTTCAAGGCGTTAAATGTAACAAAAATTTCAGGTTAATTTGAACTCAGTAATTAATAACCTGCGGGAACACACATATAACAAACAGCCTATGGCTATTAAATATAGTGTAATAACACGATATGTATATAGGCCTATACACAAACTCAATATGTAGTCACACATGAGGTTACAAAAACCTTCAGCCTTGACTTCAAATACAGCATGTTCACTAATTTCATGAAAAGCTATAAATAAAATAGACACAAACTAGGTATTGAAGAGTTTGCTTTCACTGAGCAAAAACTGTACAGAAACGGAATAGCTTTGGCAGAAATATACAGTTTCTGTTTTGGATCCGATAGCAAAGGGATACCTTAAGAGTATATCTTATTGGACGACGCCATCTTTAATTAGCATTTTTTACCTTCAAGTAATCCTACAGTCGCGCCTATTAATGAGCTTGCTGCAACATTCAGCTCCACAACGAGATCGACGTTTGTTGTTACTCAATTGTTTTTTTCCCGTATTTTTTTTTTCATTATTCATTCTATTTTAATGAACTGCCCACGTCACAAAATCACCTTTATTTTTACATTAAAACGTCTTCAGAATGTTTATTACAAAAATATGTGAATTTGTGAGTGATTCACCAAGACTTAATAATATACAAATAACCGTCCACATTATAACTACTAATTATGATATTTTAAAACTGTTTTTCTACAGTGAAATGAGATAATACTTCACAGTTCAATTGAAATAAGCAGCTTATAAATTTTGTTTGCGTTTTAATTCTGTTAAAACACCAATTATAACACTCTAAGCCCGAATTAGTGATATCAATCAGCGAAGTGATTATTCCCATGGAAAAATTTTATGACGGCGACAGACAGGTGTTGCGGTGTTTACAGATCTTTATTCCGTTAGCGATTATCAGGACACTGTGCTCCATTTAAAAAAAATTCTGCAATATCTGTAATAAACTGGTGTTTCAGGTTCAACTTAAATTACCTGCACAGCTTTTGTGATTCACTTAAGACCGTAAGTCGTGTAGGTTTTCTCCTTATGTTTTCGTGATTGACCCGCAGCCGAACTTTATCGGCTTCATTCAGAAACATCCCGTACACAGAATCGCGTTCGCCAGGACTTCCCGTGGCAGTCGCAGGAGCTGAACGGATGGTTACAGGAAGGAATGGAAAGTTTTTCTGGAACTACATCTTACACTCCTGAGTTCGACCATTGTAGGGACGTGGGGTATAGAGCGTTATCAAGCAGCGAAATCGAAGGTTGGTTAGATTCGAAGTAAGACCACTGCATGTATAAGGTGGGAGCACTATAGACCTCTCCATTTTAAAATGTCCTGTAATTCAGCCAATTTTCTGTGTTTAAATTAAAATCCGAGACCGTCCAGTTAGAGGTACATTTTCGCCATTTTATTAAATAACATGTTGACGGCGGTCCAGAGCCATCTGTTGCATTGCTCTGATCTGCACTGTGCCGTCCCCTCGCTAGCTCCGGAGGAGATAGGTGCAAGTTCAAACTGTAATGTATGATGGCCTGCACATACGCATGTGTGCGAGTTCCAGACATCATGGACGGCCTCCCACGCAGGTTATTTCCACCCATCGCTCATCTCTTGCGTTATTTATTTCTGTACATAATTCCCACACAAACATGGCTGATATGTATTAACTTACCACTGTTAGTAAAATTAATATTGTTTTTTCATTAAACGGCGACACAGTACCGATTGCTAGACAGTATCATATGCGACGTCTATAAAAAATACTGGTTGAATTACACTGAAGAGCCAAAAAAAATGGTATAGGCGTACGTATGCAAATAACAGAGGTATAGAACCAATCAGAGTAACTCGATGCGGTCGGCAGCGAGATCGGTGACTGCTGCTACAATGGCAGGTTATCGAGATTTAAGTGAGTATTAACGTGGTGTTATAGTCGGCGCACGAGAGATGGGACATTCTCCGAGGTAGCGATAACATTTGGATGTTCGCGTACGACCATTTCACGAGTGTACCGTGAATATCGGGAATCCGGTAAAACATCACATCTTCGACATCGCTGCGGCCGGAAAACTATCGTGAACGAACGGGATAAACGACGACTGACGAGAATCATTAAACGTGACAGACGTGCGACCCTTTCTCCAATTGGCGCAGATTGGATTTGTTGACTGCCCTGCAGGATTCGTGGTGCGAATTGCCTCCTGCATACCTTCAGACATTAGTCGAGTCCATGCCACGTCGTCTTGCGGCACTTCTGCGTGCTCGGGAGGCCCTACATGATATTAGGCAGGTGTACCAGTTTTTTTGGCTCTTCAGTGTATGTACATTTTAAATTCGTAGGTCTATACATTGCCCCACCCAGTAGAAATAAGTGCTATGAAATGTCCATGCACGTAATCCGACTGAGTTATAACGCAGTCAGAATATATGAATCAGGTTGGGCAAAAGTTAGGAAAACCTAATGTAAACAAACGTACAAGTCACTGTTTTGACCACGCGATTTTTACATTTCTGAGGGCATTTCGCGGGTCAATGTTAAGGACGTGAGCAGAAATCAGTCGGCCACACCTTTATTGTAAGCATAGAATAAGGATGAGGTAGACCGATCTCGCTGGCTGCGCACAACCAATCTCCGTGTCCCAACACTGAACTTCTTTTCTGCCAACACGTCTAGCGAAAACGGCATGGATTGGGATTTGAGGTTAGAACTCTGTTTAGTAAACAAGTGCTTCGAGATGTATGTATACTTCTTTTAAACCAATTTGTAATGCAGTTTCATTATGTTCAAATTTGAGAAAGTATTTTATTCATATAATAGTGATTTTCATTTAAAAATTAAGATACATACAAACACTTTCATCACTGTTGACCATGTGACTTTGGCAGTTTTGTTCCTTTGGGGTAGGTCAATGTTGGGTACATGAGCAGAAGACGAATAAGCGGTCTACCTCATATTTAGACTATGGTTGTAAGGGTAAGAAGGAGTTTATTTTTACAATGCTGACACTATTATTAACCGACAAAATATTGTTCCGTAGTTGAGTGTGATGTCAGGTAGTTGTGATTTCTACAGCGCCACACGCTTGGGTAGCAAGAACTCCCGGAACAATGATACTCGAGCTCAGTTAACTAGAAGTATGAGGGCTACTATAATCAATATCTCCCCGAGCGTGTTCAGCCCCAGTTATTTACATTACCGTGTGACGCTGACTTCGACATTTTGTAGCTGACGTCACGTCATGTGAGACCTGCCTCTAATACCACACACGGGGTATCTGTGTGTGCGAGCAACGTCACAGTGAAGTGGGCACATCACTGACGGTTCCTGGGACCAATTAGACAGCGCGAGAGGTTGGGGGTGTTGCAGAGCACATTAGAGCCTGCCAGATTATGTATATAGTAGCAGAAAATATTTTCCGTGGTGACCATTTTTTACTCTCGCCCCTTAATATTGTTCAAGGCCATCCACTACGGGGCACTGTAGACGAGAATATACCACTATCGTCTCTGCTTTCATTATCAACACTGCATATATTCACTTTTATTTCATAGACAATTTTAACTTTGTTCAACTTGGACGCATTGTAGTGATGAGATTTTCGTCGAATAAAAAAATACACTTTATAATTTTTGAATAATTTGATATCAAATACAAGATTTTTTTGTTTTTCTGCAGCCGTAATAACAAATATTAACGAAGTTTTACAAATTAAAAAAAATTTACAACGCATTGTTACATGAGACGCCTAAGGGTGTATCCGAGTTCGTAAGGGATGGAAGTCTTAATAAAAATAAAAGAACTGAATTCAATAATTATATTGGTTCTCAATGCTACAAACAGTCAAGCATCTGTTATTTACGAGTCTGGGCGTCTTATAAACTCTTGTTATTCTCATTGAGAGCAATATTTAATTACTATCTCCATTTCATTTAAAGTCTTTATCACAGTATTTACTCTTGCTAATGTCCCTTAAACTGCTGCAATTATCTCCACACGTTTAGTTAAAACTGTCTATTTCCATCGTCCCGAATGTATTTTCACTCACGCATCCAGTCCACAGTCCCGCAGATCAGTCCCGCAGATCAGTCCCGCTCTTCACTGGACACAACCTCACCGACGCACTCTCGCAGATCGCTGCAGTCGTCCCTCGCCGCTCCGGAATCGCCCAACTGTCGCTTAAGGTCGCACGAGACACCAAACTCTCGGCTCTTAATAACTCTCCCTTCAACGGCCCGCATGTGGTGTCTATACTTGAGGTAGGTGCCGTCTAGAACGTTCTTGGCAATCCAAGTTTGTTCTGGGAAAAGGAACGAAGATGACGACATTCCTGCGCGATGAATTGAGAGATATGAGCTTCTCAGAGTCAGCAAGGCGCGAGCTGCAAAATTAATTATCGCGTCGGCTTGCTTTTCGTAACAGATACGCGGCCACCGCCCTATCGCACGCCTGTCATTGAAAACATTCCACTGGCTTTCCGCTGCCGCTATCACGTAAATGCTGCACTTCACTACCACTCACTCGCGTGGGATGCGAAGCAGCGAACGCGTAACAATATACTAATGCCGTGGGATACTGCTTCACATATATGTAATCGCCAAATAACGGTTCATACATTTTAAAAAAATGCCAAAAATATGCAGAAATATATTTATATTTAACAATTTTCTTCATATATATGCCTTGTTATTTGATGATTACATGTGTGTCACGCGGTAGCCCATGGAATTAGCTAACTTCGTTTTTTTTTTTTTATCTGTACAACATAGTTAGTAATTGTTCTTACGGCTGCAGCAAAACAGAAAAATTTTGTATTTGACATCAAATTATTCAAAAAATATAAAGAGCAATTTTTTTTAGTTCTACGAAAATGTCCTCACATACAATGCGTACAAGTTGAACAATGTTTGGTACAAATATAAAAATTTTAATTGTAAGTAACCAAACGCACTTAAGAGACGAGACAGTGGCGGTAGATACCAGGACTGTCTGCAGCCGTCGCCCGGGCTCGCAGGTGTGTAGCTCACCAGCATTTCGCGCACACCTCAGCGCTCAGAAGGTTACGAGGCATTCATATCATTCACGATTTCCTGCACTAAGCAACTAAAACTATGCCAGTGAAATACTTGTTGGAAAAGCTTGGAATCCTGCAAAATGTACTCATACTATGAGGTATACGAAGCTTGAGTGGAAGGAAAAAGCAAGCTGAAAGAAATTAATTAATTTTAAACGCCACATATTCTCAAACAATTAACATCAATTTGTAACAAATTTTAAGTCGTCGTGTTTTAAACCTACAGCAAAATACTGAGAAAAAAAACCTTTTCTAGGACGAAGAGGAGGGGATATTGGTAGGCTGAGCCCGTCATAACGAGGGTGCCATCAAAGGGTCCAATGTGGAAACATAAAATGTATGATATTGTCTACAGTAATGCTTAAATAGTTTTACAACAGGTATTTCGATAACATCGTCTTATTTATGTAGTTTCGAAAACAAATCTATATTTAAATGTATATAAATGTGTCTGTATATATATATATATATATATATATATAATTTTTTTTAACATATATATATATAAGTTTTAAAAAATAAGAAGACTAGTAAAACTTACGAGTTACTGATAACCACAGTAGCGTAGTACTTTGCAAACAGATGTGGGTAAATGTCGCGTTATGTTGTTAAGTGTTCACAGAAATTAAATGGAGAATCCAGCCCGGAAGCAGATGATTGCACTCATAACGGTCAACTTAGTTTTAATTATAATTTCAACACATTCCCTTAGCAACCATTTTCGTTCATACGGTTTCTACACTGTTAGAAAAAAATGTCCTTAAAATTACGGAAAGGACCGGTTACAATGATACAGACATCTGCGTTAAATTACGGACTCCTCGTTTTTTTTTCTTTTTTCAATAGCGTTCTTTCCGTAAATTTCACATAAATATCCTTGAATTCACGGAACGTGTCCATAGACTTCCAGGATTGTTTTTTTATATAATCTGCTCTTAATAAAAACAGGTAGCAAAAAAAGTTTTACTTTCGATATGTGGGTGTTTCACTGTGTACAAAAATGACTATAAAAAATTGAAAAAAATTTATGGTAGCAGGATTTGAACACGAAAAAAATTTGTAATACTCCAATACATAATCCACTCACCCAACATGCTTTTATTTACAACACTGTTATTAATATGGGATTGAATAACTATGTACCCCTCTTAGTTTCTTGTCATGTTAGAGTGTTTGATAGTTTGTTTTGTATTTCAGGTTTACAAACAAGGGTAAGAAAAATAGTTTTATTTTCGTAATGTATTTCACTGTGTATACCAGAGACATTAAAAACGTTTAAATGTTTTGTCCTGAAGTGGGATTTGAACAAGAATCGAAAAATTAACACGCAATAATTTGAACCACTCGCCTACCATATTTCTACACAAAGTATTTCGTAAATACGGACTTAAAATGAAAGTGTCAAACACGCCTCTTTTAGTTTCAAGTCGTGTTTGTGCGCTTGCTTGTTTTTTGTGGTTTATAAAACGAGGTTACGAAAAAATGTTGTGTTTTCGTTATGTTCGTGTTTTACTGTGTATACAGAAGGTTTCGTCCTGCAGCGGAATTTGAAAAATAATCAAAGAATTGGCACTCCATTAGTGGTTCGCCAATCACCTGCTCCTATTTTACATGTAGTAGTATTATGGAGATGTGATTTTATACGCTTCGGGTATCATCGGCATTGTTCGTGCCTCACATTCGTAGCCATAAGAATACGGAGAGCTGCAGTATTTTATATTTACGGAGCTCATTTCCGTTATTCGTCATTATAGAGTGCCTGTTAGTAAATTAAGTCTACATCTCCGTAAAAGTTTCAGTAAATATACAGAAATTTCCAACAGTGTACTGTTATACTTGAATAATCTAAGAACCATAAGCATAGTTGATTTGCATTCCAGTCTGNGGGGGGGGGGGGAGACATTGCGCGAGCAGCTAAACATCGGGTGAATGTTTCGCATACGAAACTGTCAAAATAGCAAGTACCTATTTTAGGTTTTAGTTATTCTTTGACTTTATTACATAGAACTGAGTACTGTATATGGCGCTAAGTAATGGCGGGCTCTAAATGTACACAGAATCAGCTGCATTTATACGGAATAAGAGAAGGCATTGTTTCAAGCTACAGCATGTTCATAATTCCACCTGATGTTTCTTACTCTTAACTTTTGGACTCTGAGTGAACGTACCAGTTATAAAGTTTAATGAAAGAAGATATTATTCAAGAGAAAATGTTCCACTCTTCTGCGTTAAATTTCCAATGACCACAATTTAATTGCAATTTTTTTTAAATTATAATCCAATTTATTTTGGCGAGTAGAAAATAATTTATAGCACTGACGAACGTATTTTGTTTTATTCTCTTCTAACACACATACACACATGCGCGCGCGCGAAAACAACAAAACAAAAGATAAATAGAAAGTACATACTTAAAATAATACAACTAAGAAATACAGTATGTTCGACTATTTTTTTTACGGGATTCGTCGGCAGACACTGATATTAAAGAAATACTTTGTTAAAAGTTGAAAGTGAAACTATCATATACGCTATTTCAAACTTTTACGCCCCTTCTGGAAATGTTATGATACACCGGCAGAACACATGCTGACCATCTCGTTCATCACTTTTAGCGTAGCAAATATTTTAATCGAATGCCTATGTAACGTTATCAGCTCGGCGCAATCCTCACATCATTAGCAACAATTCACAGACTGACATTTGTACAAGGTTAAAATTAAAAAAAATTTGATTCTAATGGCTAGAACGCGTAATATACTATAAAAAATTATTTCATGACCTTTCGAAGTGTCTGGAATCTGTACTTGGTTTTGCACAGTAACTCGACCTGGAAAAATCTGACCTTAATTAAAAACTTTAAATTTAAGAGGAAAAAAACAACAGCCACGGATAAAAACAATTACTTGCTTATTGAATATCGGTATTTCCTCCCAGTCTTTGGTTTTGACGCCTACTGCATGTCTACGTCTGAATACTCCTAGCGACCACGCTGCCACCAAACTACTGTCTAAAAACAATAAACTCTTCTTTTTAACAATGATGCCAGATTAATGCTTTACAAACATCCATTAGCACGATTTTATTTCTGGGCAGCCAATTCTAGGAAGAGATGCTCTGATTTTTGTTTTTTTATAATACGTTCACGTCATTTACAAATGAGCAGGACCCCACGAACTATGAAACGAAATCGAGTCATTTAAAAATAGCTGGCCAAAAATAATGAACTGGCATTGACTACCTCTCAGCCTACACGGTCTGGTTATCAGGCGTGGTGCTCGTGTGGGCGCAAGAGTGGAATAAGTGACCGCTGGATAGTTTGACGGTTTGCAATGCAGGCAGCGGTCTTTAATAATTATGTTTATCATAACTGCGTGACTCGTTTTTCCTTCCAGGGTATCATTCTATCTCGTTTTACTTTCTTCTTTACTGGTGTTTCGAATACCGCTTCAAATAAAAAAAAAAGTACCTGCCGCCGTTGCAGAAGAAGTTTCACTGAAAATATTAATTTATTTTGTAAGAAGGCGTAGTTCATTTTTCGTCTGGACACTATAAGTACTCAACTGTCTTGTGTACTATTAACTTCAGTTACCAGTATATAGATAGATAGAACATTTGAAATTATATTGTCAATTTTCGGATACACTTACGTACTCTACAATATGATTTACAAATATCGTGTATTTGTCACTGTTATGCGCGCACTAGCAGTGGGAAAGCAAAAGCAAATGCAGGCCAACAACAAGTGATTACATAATTCGGGCAAAAAAAAAATGTTTTCAGAGTATATGCCCCTCCCCCAATTTTATAAAGAGGTTCCAAAGATTTTCATACTTGAAAAATGTGCGTATAGGATGTAACATTTATGTGTAAACACTGACATAATTGTTTTAAAAGCTACATTTTGGGAAGGAACACTTTATCCATCACTATGGGCGCCATATAATTACGTGAAATATACATATTTACGATATTTTACCATTTATATTGGGCAATTTACCGTAATTTAAAAAAGTAAAAAATTTTTTTGGAGGTACCTAGATTGAACTCACACATTCTTTCCACTTCGCTTTTAATCTGCTGCCATGCCACCTGCGCTACCAAGTTAAGTTGAAAAGCAAAAGGAAAATATATGTCATATTTATTATCGAAATTGTGAAAATTTCAATTGTATACCCTTACTCCTTGTTTTTGGTTTAAATGGTACCGTTAGGGTTTTCAAAACGAATATTATATATGAGTGCACTCTCTTCGCCACATTATATGCAGTTTAAACCTTCAAATGGGCTATGGCAACACCACTGTTTAAGAAAGGTGACAAGACCGAAGTAACCAATTATAGACCTATATCACATCTTACCTCCTTTTCAAAAATAATTTAAAAACTAATTTACATAAACTAATAAGTTCATACATTTCAAGCAGGCGACAAGTGCGGATCAAAGGAAAAACTACTTCATTGTACTCTGAACTAGGAAAAATCAGGCATGGGGTCCCACAAGGTTCAATATTAGGCCCCCTACTCTTCCTAGTTTCTATAAATGACCTCCCATGTGCCTTAACATCAGGCACTACTCCAATTTTATTTGCAGATGATACTAGCATCTTAATATCTGGAGACTCAGTAAATGATCTTATGCAAAAAACAGACACAACATTTGCAGAGCTAAATGCATGGTTTACCGCAGACAAATTAAATCTCAACCTAGATAAAACATATCTTATGAATTTCGTCACAAATAAGAGAAAAAAACACTAATTCATAAGTTAGCAAAATTAATGAATCAGCAGTGACTAAGTTTCTTGGCTTAAAAGAAGACGATTTACTAAACTGGAAATATCACATTGCGTATATTTTATTTAAACTAAGTTCAGTCTGTTTCGTTCTAAGAAGTGTTGCAAAGGTCTTAAACAAAAATACAACAAAAATGGTATATTTTGCATATTTTCATTCCACCGTGTTTTATGGTATAATTTTTTGGGTTAATTCCACTGAGAGTAAAAAAGTGTTTCGCGTGCAAAAGAGATCTGTAAGAATAATAAATGGCAAGTCATTTATTTCAGAAAAATGAGTCCTTTCATAAGCATGACACTAGAATAAGAAAACACACATGGCTTTAGTTAACATAAAACTAGACCAGAAAGGGCCGTCCTACCTTGGTAGCCAACTTTTCAATAAATTACCACAACACTTTCAAGAAATTTGCTTCTCTGACCAAAAACTATTTTTTAAAAAAATAGCTGAAAGAATTTTTATTGAACGTGCATTTTATAGCGTACAAAAATTTTAGCGCCGACTAAAGCCATACGACACTGGCGACTTGATGTCGTAGGTGTATTATATTAGAAAACTGACCTCACAAATAATACAATACACCTGGCTTCTTAAAAAGCATACCGGGCAGCAAAAATAGAGTAAAACACCTAAACATATCCTTTGTTCTACGTATATAATACCGTTTGTGTAAACACGAACGTTTGTTAAGTGACCAGAAGCCACCAATGCTGAGTGGACCAACCATGACAACACTGTCATTCAAAGATGTTTTTTCCTGTTCCACATTTAATAATTTCACAAACGCACATGGTTTTCCGTTTCTCGCATTTGGTAAATATCCATCCTTTGTCGGTCACGTGAGCTGGATGTACTAACGAAATTGAAAATAATGACAAATTTTAAATAGTTTTGTCGACCAGTTTGGCAACGAGGCACACATTCTGGACGTGATTCTAATGACGCAGTTCTTTTAACTGTCGGATCTGAGCGCTGGCGTCTAGTATGAAAAGAGACGGTATTTTGAGCTCTGTGTAACCGGACTGTAAAATAACCCTGCACATTCGGAAAATATTGTTGCCGCCCAACTTCTCTACAGTAGGAGAAAGAGACATTCCAGTCCATATATAACAGGAAAATGTTGTAAGTAGAACTATCGTAACAGGATTCCACTTATGTTGTTTTATTTGTTTGATTACAGGTTAAATATGAGATGTGAACCACGTTGAGGACACATTCGCATTCTGCATTACTGTGTGGAATGGAGAGGATTGACAACATATTGTTGCCGTCCAACTTCCCTATACTAGGGCAAAGAGACATTCGAGTTGTATTTCCTTGTAAAATACAAAAAAAAAAAAAAAGTGCCAATTACATAACACAGGTATTTTGCAGAAATGTTTCAAANTGACAACATATTGTTGCCGTCCAACTTCCCTATACTAGGGCAAAGAGACATTCGAGTTGTATTTCCTTGTAAAATACCAAAAAAAAAAAAAGTGCCAATTACATAACACAGGTATTTTGCAGAAATGTTTCAAAAAGAAGAACAAACGGGGAAATGTACTGTATGTACTAATTTAGGCGGCAAAATGTTAATCAAGATATTTTAAGAAGCTTACATGACGTGTAGTAATCCTTTCTATACGACAGAAGTAAGGATGCACACCGTGCTTGCGTTATTTACTAAGAGGAAAGAGAAGACCAAACAATAGAATTTCAAGTTATCTTCTTCAATAAGCAAATTAAATAAATCTCTCTGTGTTATTTATGAGGTATTAGGAACTCGTCTTCAATAAATGTTAACTAATTACTAAAAACTAACATTCGATATATTTTGGAGGAAATTGGCTTTTCAGTAAGCTCATGATGCAGCTAAAACTAAAGATTCAGTTCGATACCAGAATTATTACTATTTTTACGTTGCGTAAGAAATTATTTCCGACTGAAAATATTCCTGAAATGAATGTAGATTACGTGTGTGTGTGTTTAATATATAGAATAATTATAGTAACGAAACACATTTTAGTTTACCTGCATATTTACACAACTTAGTACAGTCACGTAAGCTTACATTCCGTTATGCTAACCAATACATTCAATTTTATTAAGGACGACATCCTCCCCGGACAAAACATTTTTTTTTTTTTTGCGATAATATACCTTCACGCCATTGCAGGTTTTTTTTTTCTGTACGATAGAAGAGCTCTTGAATTGAAAAGAGGAATATTTCGGATTTTGCTTTTAAGGGATAGAGATTAAAGCCGTGTCCGCATTCGTTGTTTGTAAATTTAGGATTTTGAGAATTTAGGGTTTTTGAATTCGAACGTTAAGGAACTGCATTACTGAATGTTTCGATGTTTCTTTGTTTCTTATGCAACAAAAATAAAAAAAATCACAAGTAATTTAAAAATAGGTTTATTTACTCGTTCCCATAAGCAAAACCTCCATTTCAAAAATAATTTCACGAGTTTATAATTTTTTTTTACAATAACATAATTTCCATTACAAAGAAAATTAATAAAACCAACAATAATACAGCACTTTTGATTAATCGTTACAAATTCTCTCGTTTTTTGTTTGGATTTTCATAATTTGATTTATAAAAGACATTCAATAAAACATAAACAATAGCAGACGTTTATGCTTCTTCAGCTCAGTAAATGTCGAACGTAAATCTCCACATATTTAGGGCCTAAACACGCAGTCGATTTAAATAACCTAGTAGAGNTCTTCAGCTCAGTAAATGTCGAACGTAAATCTCCACATATTTAGGGCCTAAACACGCAGTCGATTTAAATAACCTAGATACTGGGCCCACAGCAGTTTCAGACATGGCTAAGGTTTATTCTACTCAGGTAAGGAACAAAACATGATTTCTTATGGGGGAGTTTGGCAAAGAGAAAATTTGCGCCGCTAGGAGCGCAGTGTTTCAAATGTAACTTATAATTAAAATTTTAAACTACGTGAACAATAAAAGAAAAAGAATTTACTTAATTACGAAGTTATTTTATATTTGCTTAGTAGCTATTACAATAATCACGTTTTTTAACGTAGAGAATAGAGAAAATATAGTACACCTGGGACACCATCGCTTACCAAGTGGCAAAAAATATTTGGTTGCAAATTTTTTAAAATTAATCTTCCCAACCTGAAGTAGAAGTAACCTTAGACATGGCTAATGACACTTGTTCAAAACAAATACATAAAAAGATACGGTAACAAAATTCTTGTACGCAGTGTTACGTGTCACTGCTGCTGCCATCTGTCCTCGACCGTCAGAGTATTGTACCTATCGCTCGCAGAACGTTTCTACTGACGTCCGCCGCAGCGCTGCCGCAGCGCCGTGCGAATCTAGCGCGTGCTGCTACACAGCGGACATAAGGGGAACTCAATTGTGGCGATTTCGCGAACTACGTTTCTCGCTAAAGTTGCCAATAGTGTCTCGTGTAAGAGATATTTTTATTTACTGTGTGATTAACGGAAAAATCAAAACGAAATCTAAGCTCATACAACAGAGACTGTAAAATACAAAAATTATAAAACTTCGATGAAGGGGGTTATCTACCGGAACTGTCAGCTTACAATCACAGAAACCTAACATACATATTTTTTTCTAGCATAATTTTTTATATTGAATAAACTATAAAATGGTAAAAAGTATNATATATATATATATATATATATATATACACACTTATACATATCTATGGGGTTTATTTTATCAACTACATATTTGAATTAACCAAATTGTCACATTATACAGTAATACTTGATAGAATATACTATTTCAAATAACAAATATTGTTAATGTTGAATGATAATAACTTGTAGAAAAGACAAAATCAGGACATTTTCAAATATGATTGTTTATTATGTAAAACTCTATTACATCAAAATATAAAAAAAAAATGTTTACTGAATTTAATTGTCTTATAAACTCCTGTTAAATTTTGTTAAAATAATGTTACGTTTCTTTAAGCCATAAAAATTCCAGTAGTACAAAAAGTCTAAATACATATTATTTTGTTAATTTTAAGACAACTGATTTGGCATATATATTGATTTTTNTAGTAGTACAAAAAGTCTAAATACATATTATTTTGTTAATTTTAAGACAACTGATTTGGCATATATATTGATTTTTGCAAAAATTAGGGACAAAATTACAAACAGGTAACAATTTTTCGAAACCTATTTACAGAATGAGTATAAAAAAAATACCGCAACTTTGAAGGTCTATAATATCAAAACCAAATAACCTACAGTCTTGATCGACCAATCAAGTGAACCGTGGAACCGTGAAGTTAGTTTGCCATACATTCATAAATGTTCAATGTGACCACCACGAGCGGCCCGAACGACATCTACGCGATAATCAAACTCGTTCCACACTCTTGTCAGCATGTCCGGTGTTACGGTTTGGATGGCCTGGTCACCAGCTGCTCCTCGACCAATCCAGCGTTGCGGCAACGTCTCGCTCAGGTATCCGCGAACAGGTAGGTGCCAATGGGATGGTGCAACATCCTGCTGGAAAATGAAGTCCTCCGCCGCCTCTTCTAACTAATGAAACAAGCACTCTGTAAGCACGTCCAAATAAGGGATTCCAGTAACAGTGGGCTCGTGAAAAAAGAAAGGGCCGAAAATAGTGTTTTTGGATACAGTGCAAAACACCTTCACTTTGGGGGAAGCGCGCTCGTGTTCGGTGGTTACATGTGGAGGCTCCTGACCCCATACCCACACGTTGTACNCTTCACTTTGGGGGAAGCGCGCTCGTGTTCGGTGGTTACATGTGGAGGCTCCTGACCCCATACCCACACGTTGTACCGGTTCACCTTACCATTTGTATGGAACGTCGCTTCATCTCTAAAAATCAGCTTAGACATGAAGGCATCGTCGACCTCGTTCTGGGCAGGAACGAACGCGCAGAAATCACGTCTCAGTTCTTTATCTATTTCGGTAAGAGCCTGTACAAGCTGTAACCTGTATGGTTTGTA
This sequence comes from Clitarchus hookeri, assembly GCA_002778355.1. NCBI lineage: Eukaryota > Metazoa > Arthropoda > Insecta > Phasmatodea > Phasmatidae > Clitarchus > Clitarchus hookeri. The sequence continues at coordinate 111,747 of NQII01004595.1, read as the reverse complement.
CAGCAATTGCTTTCGCAACACTGTCCATACCNCTTCACTTTGGGGGAAGCGCGCTCGTGTTCGGTGGTTACATGTGGAGGCTCCTGACCCCATACCCACACGTTGTACAGGTTCACCTTACCATTTGTATGGAACGTCGCTTCATCTCTAAAAATCAGCTTAGACATGAAGGCAATCACGTCTCAGTTCTTTATCTATTTCGGTAAGAGCCTGTACAAGCTGTAACCTGTATGGTTTGTACAGCAATTGCTTTCGCAACACTGTCCATACCGTCAATTGAGGGATTTGCATTTCCCGGCTAGCTTGTCGAGTTGATTTTGTCAGACTGCGAACGAACGCTTGTTGAATCCGTTGCACACTTTCTTCGGGCACACGCGGCCGCCCGGAACTTTTGCCTTTGCAAAGGCACCCTGTGTCACGGAACTGATGAAACCAACGTACGATACTCCACCTATCGGGTGGACGACGTCCGTATTTGTGACGGAATTCACGTTGAACAGTTGTAACCGATTCACATTTAGCAAACTGAATAACACAGAACGCCCTCTGTTGTTTCGCCGCCATCGTGATGCGAACTAACACACAACACACGCTCATAGAGCGACGACAGACGCTCCCAGCGTCATCTCTCGGCACATAAAGAAAACATCAGACCATCCTCTTCTCATTGACGTGTGGAATGCGAGCTCGTTACCCCTTCGCCGCCTCAAACTGAGAATTACGGGCGCCATCCAAACCGTAACACCGGACATGCTGACAAGAGCGTGGAACGAGTTTGATAATCGCGTAGATGTCGTTCTGGCCGCTCATGGTGGTCACATTGAACATTTATGAATGTATGGTATACAAACTTCACGATTCCGGGGTTCATTTGATTGGTCAATCAAGGTTTTAGGTTGTTTGGTTTTGATATTATAGACATTCAAAGTTGGGGTATTCTTTTATACTCATCCTGTACTCTACCATCTATTGCTTTATAAGATAATTACCAGCATTCAAATGTTTTGACAACAAGTCTAGCGGCATTAAAATAGATTTAAGTGCTGTAGTTCAAATCTTGTTCTTTATTTTATGTTTCTGCAATTCGTGTACTCCACTAATCCAATATTTTTCAATAGTCCGGAAATAAATATGTCTTATGTGGCGGTGTTTCATTTCATTAGCTGCAGATCCAAAAGCTTCAAAGAAACGACGACATGATTAACGGTGCGACAAAATTACAGGGGATTATTTNCATTAGCTGCAGATCCAAAAGCTTCAAAGAAACGACGACATGATTAACGGTGCGACAAAATTACAGGGGATTATTTTAAGCCGCAATTCGCAACTCCAAATATTAAACATACGCGCACTGCCGTAGTTCGACTTGCCTAATGGCAAAAAAGTTACGAATTTTTTGCGAGTCCATGGAAATTTAAAGATAATACCCCATACTTTCGAATTTCCTAAACTTCTGCGCTCCCGAATGGCCAATGAAGTAGGAGTAAAATATATATTCTAGAGCATTTGAAATAATTTGGGATGTTATTATGAGTTACGGAATCCACCTCGTCGACAAAAATCTAGCCGAAAAGAAAGGTAATTATTGGCACTGAACGAATGAGCGAAGGAATATTAATTCTACTGACCATATTCTGGTCGCAGAGAAAAGTTAATTGTATTTCGCATGAAGTACGATATAAAACGGAGTTATAAAACTACTTCCAAAAAAAAAAAAGCTAGTCCAATACATAGCACGCACAGTACGTTTACTTGGGCGTTAACAAGACTTGCCAATGAAAGCGGGAAACTTAGTTTTCGAATATTATATCGGACTGATAAATTATACGTNAGTTTTCGAATATTATATCGGACTGATAAATTATACGTTTTTACTCATACTTCCCAAAAGATTTGAAGTATTTTAAAGGAATATATATTTTGAGGAGGATTGCACTTCATTCCTTTCGTCCAACATACTGAACTCTACGGAAGCGTTCACTTGAGACACTTAGTATTATAAGTATAAGACAGCTCATCACTTCTCAGAGCCTAAATAGTATTTACTGTACTAGCAAAGCTCGTAAGATTTGTATATTAACTCCACTTGAGTGGCCTATTTTTNGAGCCTAAATAGTATTTACTGTACTAGCAAAGCTCGTAAGATTTGTATATTAACTCCACTTGAGTGGCCTATTTTTCCGCCTGGGTTTTATCAACCTTTCGATATTCTTAGTCAAATACTGAGAAGTGATCGAGTTGTTCTATCACTNTTTTTCCGCCTGGGTTTTATCAACCTTTCGATATTCTTAGTCAAATACTGAGAAGTGATCGAGTTGTTCTATCACTGGTAGCAAAGCTATATATTATAAGTGTCTTTTTACAAATATGAAAAATTTGCAGGACTGCGGTATAAAGTGGGACTAAAAATGAAAGGAAAATGTGTTTATTTACGCTTGTCATCCACAAAAACACAGAGACCAACGACAGTCACAAACTTAACTTGGTAGCCGGAATGTATCCGCACAAACAGTTTAAAGTGTTTTATATTACGTCAGAATGATACAAACAGTGACGTGATTAACGAATTTCTACGGTAAGAAACAATATGTATTATATTTCCCAGAACTTCAGGCACACTGTGGAATGTTGCACTAAAAAATATTTGGTTTATTTATACCACGAATTTCTCATGGGTAGTTGAACTAGTAAATATATTTTCCAAGTTGCAAAAAAAAATACCGAAATTCAACAATATACTAATCCAACTGTAAAAAAGACAATGAAATACAACCAGACACGAGTGACGTGTGGTGAACTGTTGCAAGGTAAGGTGGCGTTAGTTCTGTGCTGTACCCTGTTGCTCGCTAGTTTACACTTCCGCCACTGAAACGTAGCTCGGCAGCTGACGCCACAGGACGCGTGTAATGGGTCCCTTGCTGCTCGCTTATGATTGGTCGGAATACATTCAGTTTCCCTGGGCTACGCGGCGGTTACTGGCTCCTGCTGCGTGAACCGATAATGTACAGCAATGAGCAAGCACCAGCTTACCTTGAAGCACTTCACCACACCGCACTGCCAGACAGGCAAACAGTTTGCAATGTCTTCGTTTGTTAGACAATCTGCTGGCAATTAAGTCAATTTCTTCAATCGGCAAAAGGGGTTTCTGTAAATCATGCACAACACTATTTTAAGGACTAGAGTGATTGGANAGTCAATTTCTTCAATCGGCAAAAGGGGTTTCTGTAAATCATGCACAACACTATTTTAAGGACTAGAGTGATTGGATAGCGATTTATCAGTTTGTGTAATATTATCGAGCTACAGAACAAATTCTATGCATCAGCTACTTCTTACTACAACAAAAATAAATGTTCTGAATGTGACACAAATGTATCAAGGTACAGCATTTCCGTAATTAATGCATCATGAGATCACGTCACACTACATAAAATGAATTATATTTTATGATATAAATGTTTTCAGTTCGTACACCGCACACCTCTGCTTATGCATGTAACTAAGAATTATAGTTCAAAATGCCTTGACCGCAATGTTAATTTTACTTACGCATTTCACGTTTCTAGATTCACTTCGTTGTTTCAAGTTGTTAAATTATTATCTAGGCCTTTCATTTATAAGTCAGAGTAAAGCAGAATTATAAACTGAGAAAGTTAAATATGAATTTTTGTTGCACGTAAGTCAAAACAATAATGCGAAAGTTTTAATGACCTACGCGTACCTCTTTCTAAATAAATTAGCACCTACCTACCTACACTGGTAGACTAAACNAGTCAATTTCTTCAATCGGCAAAAGGGGTTTCTGTAAATCATGCACAACACTATTTTAAGGACTAGAGTGATTGGAGAGCGATTTATCAGTTTGTGTAATATTATCGTGCTACAGAACAAATTCTATGCATCAGCTACTTCTTACTACAACAAAAATAAATGTTCTGAATGTGACACAAATGTATCAAGGTACAGTATTTCCGTAATTAATGCATCATGAGGTCACGTCACACTACATAAAATGAATTATATTTTATGATATAAATGTTTTCAGTTCGTACACCGCCCACCTCTGCTTATGCATGTAACTAAGAATTATAGTTCAAAATGCCTTGACCGCAATGTTAATTTTACTTACGCATTTCACGTTTCTAGATTCACTTCGTTGTTTCAAGTTGTTAAATTATTATCTAGGCCTTTCATTTATAAGTCACAGTAAAAAGCAGAATTATAAACTGAGAAAGTTAAATATGAATTTTTGTTGCACGTAAGTCAAAACAATGATGCGAAAGTTTTAATGACCTACGCGTACCTCTTTTTTAATAAATTAGCACCTACCTACCTACACTGGTAGACTAAACCTTTTT
>NQII01004595.1:82386-92913 GCA_002778355.1 Clitarchus hookeri | reverse complement strand
CCGGTGACATTACGCGCGAGCCTAATGAACGGCGCCGGACGGCATTCCCCGAACCCAAACCACGCCGAAGGAAGCGGCGCCCGCCCACTGGCCACCGCTTAATGGCGCCGTCATTTGAACTGCGCCATTGCCAACCAGGAGGCATCACCGACAATCCGTAAAGCCGCCACCACCCCCATTCGACGGCGCTGGCCTGTGGTCCGCCGAGTTGGACCTTACAGCCTATTCCTGGTTTCTTTTCACTTTTCGAATCAATATTTTGAAAAATCACCCCATGTATGACTCTCTTGGTGTTTCCTAAATATGTCATGTATCACAAGCGTTTTTTTACTCATGTTAGCATATACATAAATAATTTTTTATTAAATTAAATTTTAATTATATTTTATTTATAAATTATAATGTTTAATTTATAATTAATATGAATAAAAACGGAGAGAAAATAGGTGTGTTGTTAATACCTAGTAAATAATAGTTCTCATGCAAATTTTTTTTAAACAGAGTGCGCACGAATGCTGTGGGTTGTCCCTTGGTGTAATTTTCTAGACTTGGTTAAGTTTTGTTTGCATGAGGCGGAGGAAAATATTGGAAGTAGAACTTCAGCAAGGCTTCAGAAACGTTGGAGGTAACCATGAATGGACAATACACAGAAAACTAAGGGGCTGAATTAAAGTGTCGGACAGATCCTCATAAATTCGAATAGAAAAAAAGTCACGAATTCGTTAAGGACCAACTACACTAGCCTTTAGAAAAATGTGCACGTGACTTGCTTTTATGTTGTTACCTGTTTCTGGTTTGCAGCGCCATCCTTGCCCCGTCCCGCTTCTTCGAGTGAAGGAGTATGTAAAGGCGAGGCTAGTAACCTGAGGAGCGAGCGGCGATTTACAAATACAAGCCGCCGCGTACCGTCGCGATAAGCCTATGGCGACTCATGCGCTCCTGACCTTCGGTGGATTGAATTTCTTGAGTTAACTTTGAAATAAGATTCTGGTCAACGCCCTTGCCTCTCTCAGCGAGAGTCGGGATGCGGGGAACCTTCTATATGGGGCCTGCGAGACTACTTAGGTCACGACGCGCCTCCGAGCCGACAGTTCGAGAGTTTGGAGGATCACGTAACCTTAAGCGCCAGGTGTGCGAAGACAGCGAAGCGACGAGCCAGCAGAGCATTGAGTGGCGACGAGAGTGAAGTCTGCGGACTGCGAGCATCGGTACAGTGAAGAGTCAGACTGACGGACGGGACTAGTGAAATGGATGCGTGAGCGTTAAGACATTTTGAATATTGTCAATAGACAGACTGAATAAGTGTAAATAATTTGGAGGCGAAGCTGATAAGTGACTGTAACCAATATAAATACATTGAGAAGGGCTTTAATTAGAATTGAGATGGACATTTTACACCTATTGCGTTCACTGAGAATAACAATCGTAACAGAGGAAATAGATAGTTTAATGTTGTAAATAATGGCTGCGTGAATAAATTTCAAATCAAATTTAGTTATTTTATTTTTTAATAAGACCTCCATCCCACACAAACTAGAATAAGCCCCTCTGGCGTCTTGTAACAATATCAATGGCTGTTCGCTGTTAATTCAGAACTTTTGAAAGTCCTGCTTAAGATCTACTTTTCTGTTCAACTTGTATCTTTCCACCATATGTAAAATGTACATTGCCATGGGCCTAATGACTTTATTCATGCTTCAGTCAAGTGAGAACCTGTAATTGTTTGGTACGCAAATGTGTTACTAATGTGCCAAATCTTACTTTAATATATAAAATGCAGAAAATCACATACTTTACACTCGCAATACACAGCCAAATCTTAGAACTATTTTTTCGCTGCCATCTTAACTGGGAGCCTGTATGCCAGTGTATACTGTAAGCATATGTGTACAGTAGTTATGGGTATAGTTTGTTCGCGGTTTCTTTACACATTTTGGAACAAACCTTTGAAAAATTACTCCATGCACGACGTGTTTGGTTTTTTCCCCAAATATGTCATGAATCACATACTTTTTATACTTCCGTTAACATAAGTGTTTTACTTTTTAGTTAAATTGAAATCTTATTTATGTGTCATTTATTATTAATATGAATAAAAACAGAGAGGAAATATGTGTATTGGTAATGCTTAGTAATAAATAGTTTTCCTGCAAGATATTATTGAACTGAGTGTGCACAAATTCGGTGCTTTGTTGTCATTTTCCAGACTCGTTTAAGCTTTATTTTCATAAGGCGGAGGAATATCCTGAAAGTAGAATTTAAGCAGGGCTTCAGAAAAGTTTGAAGTAACCATGAGTGGACTACGGTGATTTGCCCCAAGTTGATTTAGTAAGAGCTTAACAGCTTGTACATAGAATAGAGCCTTAAACTTCGACTGAGAACCTTCCCCAATAAGAAGACAGAAAAAAAATTACTAAATATTTAAAGGTAACAATTTAAGAAGAACTCGTTCATAAGAGCTGGTGAAAGGGTGCTTAGTAAACACGAATAAAAACAATTTTCACAGTACGACCCACTACCGAGAATTAAAGGTCAAAGTAAACTGTTTCTCTATTCTTTGCTATTGCATCCAATAGTAGTACGACAGAAGTGGGGAAAACCGTAAAAATGTAATTTACAAAAATTAATTAATGGATGATATTGGTATTTTCGATTTATTCTATTTTCCATAAAAAAAATTTAAAAAATTGCATAATTTCGACGTTTGGATACAGTTGAAATTAACTGTTTATGTAATTATAATGAGGCAAAGAAAATGTCATGAAAATTATAATATGTGGTTCGCCAGTAAAATTTAATGTTTACTATAAAATTCCATGCAAGAAGTTAAACTTAATCGCAGGCGCGAACAAAATCACAGACTTGAGATACATTTCTTAGTGGCGTTTCTATGACTTCAAAATACACTGTATTCATATATATTTTTTTAAATTTGTTTTGCCGAATATTTAAAAATGTGGCTCAAAGATACTTTAAAACTAAGATGGCATTTTTATGAAGTTTTTATTTATATAATGCTATAAATCCGTGATATATATTCGAAATATAAAACATAATGAGGCAATTGAACATCCTTATGATAAACAAGACGACTAATTGGTAGAATCACTTATTCGCGAGACATTCATGCATTCGCGGGCATACAGCGACATACAGTAAGGTAATTAGAACTTAAGTCGATGCAAAATTCAAGTTTTTCAACATGTCTGCATGACGCGACGTTGTCTTATGTTGAAATTATTCTACAGTGCTGTTATTAAATCGAACAATTCTGCTAATGGCGAAAGAATTCAAATGGCAACAAAAACATCAAAAGTAACCTTAAGTAGGTATATTTCCTATTAAAAAAATTTTTCAGAAGAGGAACACAAATATATTTGATTGATGACTGAGAAAGCTACACTTAATGGTGCAATTAATAAACTCTTATTTTTAACACGAGCTACAAACTCATGTGCACCCAAGACGGTAAGAAGCTAGAGTTCATATACACAGCAACGTCACGTGTCCCCCTTTTTTTATTATAATCTCTCTCTCTCTCTCTCTCTCTCTCTCTCTCTCTCTCCCTTCGGGGGGGAAGGGAGAGGGCCAAAATACTTCTACAATTAAATTTTTTCTTCTAAGAATTTTATGATCTTTTGTAAAATGCGCAGTTGTCGTTATCTTTCGAATTATATAATTTTCTATTTTATGTACCTCGCTCATCGGTATTGTTATTTGAAGTAAAAATGTATGCAATGTTTTCAAACCAGTGCATTGTTCAAGGTACGCAAACGGGCGTTGTGCCGATAGTTATTATGGTGACATATGCAATGTTATGTCGCAGTGCTCGCTTCAAAGCGTTCAGTGTCGTGTTCTTTCACCTTTATTTACGGCTCCCGTCTTATAAAATGAAGTTTTCTCGCAGGCATCCAGTTAAGTTTATCGAATTTTTCCCAAACCCCTCCCTCCTTTTCACTTTTTTTCACTCGAAACGTTCTTTCAATCGACGCCCAGAGCCACAGAGTGAGAGACGCGCCCTTGCAGTTTTTTTATCGCCGATAATTCTTTATACGCAACTGCTGGCGCCCACGGTGGCGCCGCGCGTAACTGCTTGGTGTCAGCAAGCCCCGGGCGAAGGTGGCGACAACCATCAATGTCCGGAACTGTAGGGCTGACACTTGAAGCCAAGGGACCCATGAGTGGCCACAGGTAGAATTCGTTAGCGTATCTCCTGTTGTCGATGCTTGGAAGTGAAGCTGGAAAAACTCTTGGGCTAATTCAGCCTTCTGGCGAGAGATGTCGACAGCAAAACATGCCCCCCACTTTTTCGCCTACCGGTAGATTATAACGGAAAGCGAACTTCGGGCAAGAAGAAGATACGTTACGGAAAATGATGCATCCGAAAAGGGAATATGGGGTAGAGTGCGCATCCGTGCTGCAAAGCTGTCTGAGAATAGCCTATAATTTTAGATTAGAAAGTTTTTTATGTGAGTTCCTTGAGATATTTGTGCTCTTCGTCTAACACAGTTTTAATGTATCTAGGTTATATTAAAATAAGTGAAAGTTTTCAATAATAAGAAAGGGTGGGTCTGTTGAAAATTCGCATGTAAAGAAACACGTTCATGACTGCCGATCGTGTGACTTTAAGCGTAAATTGAAATTCGTAGGTTTTTGGAAGCCAACATTGATAAACTGAGAAACGGCAATCATAGGTAAAAGTTTATTCCAAATTTGTGAGCAACTTTTTTTTCCCCCCATACAGGTGCATTTATTTTGCATAACATCTTGCGCCGTCAACAACGTAAAAATTTATTACGGCGTCATAAATATCTCGAAAGAAATACTTCACTCTGGTAAAATATTTGCTCACACAGTTAGTATAAACAGTTGTGTAGGATTGCACTTTCTTGGGTTTTCTGTATTAGCTTCCACGAACATGGAGAATGCTATTAACGACTATAGCAGTAATTTATGTCCCACACACTATTAACAGGTGGCAGTGGCCCTGAAGAACCGGCCCATCCCGAAGATAAACAAATAAACTGAAAAAATAATTCCCGCTTAACAGCGAAATATCTGTAATGTGCGAAACTCTTAAGAGCTGATAAAAGTCTGCCAAGCTAAACTGTGTGTTTTTTTTTTACAGTTAAACCTTCTTCCCTCCTCAAGAGAGAGTGGCTTTGCTCCCTAAAACAGAGTCTTCCCTCCCGTCTCTTCATATATGAGAGGCCGCACGTTCGGGAAAACCTCATAAACTGACCCTAAGTGTATATCAGGACATTCTATATACCCATCAAATCGCCAGTTCTGTTTTTTTTTTTTTTCAGGAAAGAAAGCCACAGCAGATGTTGCAACATTGAATTACTTAATTACGAGGCCAAGGTCAGCAGCGCAGACCAGCGACACGTAACAATATAAACCGTAATAAAGCTCTGGGGTAGAGCTGAGAAAAAATTCCCGTTATTTTCAAAATTATGTGTAACGTAGGGTTAAACATTTGTAAAATTCATTACCGCCTAGAATTTGCAAGTGCTTCTTTGCATTCACTTCTATTTTATTTTGGTATTCATCTCTGTTTCCCGCGCCCGTGTAACGTTTTCTGCACTGTGAGATAGAGGCAGGGAAATCTCAGCTTTATTTCCCCCTTTGGGAGAATCAATGTTACCAACATAAACCTCGTCGCAGCAGCGACAACAGTGCGGATATCGCCCATATTTTAAGGAGCTGACAATATGAGGGGTGAGGGAAGTTAAATAAAAAATATGGCAAACTGCAGAAAATGCAAAGAAAAGAGGGGAAAAAAGAGAACTGCGAAGCAAAGCCATGAAACATAATCTGATAAAGCACGAGCTCGCGGTAACCGCAGATAATTGCCACGAAATCACCGAGTGTGCTGTTTGTTGAATTCGCGGAATGATAAAACGCATGGGTATTTTATAGCGTACAAAAGGAAGTATAGGCTATTCGCGGTTACTTCCTACTTTTCTGAAGCCCTGCTTAAGTTCTACTTCCAGGATATCCCTCCGCCTCACGCAAACAAAGCTTCACACAGGTATAGTAAATTACACCAAAGGGACAACTCACTGGATCCGTGCGCACTCAATATAATATTATTTTCCATAAGAACTATTTCTTATCAAGTGTTGCCAACACACCTATTTTCTCCCTGTTTTAATCATTATTAATTGTTTATTAAATATTATAATTTATGAATAGAATATAACAATTCAAATTAACTAAAAATATTGTGCTTTTATGTTAGTGCATGAATAAATTGCTTGTGATACATTACATATTTACGAAACAACCAAACACGCTATGCATGGGGTGATTTTTCAAAGGTTTGGTTCAAAAAGTGTGAAGAAACCGCGAATACACTATAAACTGTAGCCAGTAGCCGTACCTTAACTTGACGTGACACTGTTTTTTAAGGATAAAAAAAAAAAAAAAAAAAACAGGATCGGTTATTGCGGCAGTCGGTCGGCAGCAATTTCAATTTTTTTTCTGGTAGATGAAAACGTCACATCATTGTCTCCTGTCTTTCCGCACCATTTGATGCAGGCCTGGCACGTGGAGATATCACATTAACAAAAACTAGATGGCAAGCGAGCGAATATTTTCAGTTACTACACCAACGAAAAGTTTCCCCTACTCCAAAATTAAAGAACACTGAAAAAAAATTATTCGCATTTTCAGATGTGACCTTAAGCAACTAGAATAAACGCGTTGAAACATTATTTCATGATATATTGTAAATCGAGAAAAACTACTGTATAGTAATAAAAAATTAATAAAAAATATAATATAAATAAATAAATAAAAAACTTCATATTTAGAGTTTTGAAAACGGGTGTAATACTGAGGAAAATCTTATTTATTTACATAATTTAAAATAATTGACATTAAGCTTAGTAATGAATTGCTTTTATGAATTTAATACACGTGTTAGATTAAAAGAAAAATTTATTTTAATTACTAACACAAGCTTGAGAACAAGAACAAAAAATTATTTTTGTACACTTAATAAATTAGTATAACATGCATATTTCATAATTATGTAATTTAAATATACAATTCCATTCACTTCATAATTAATGAGGTCTCACAATTCATTATTTTCAAATATGCACACTTCCACATCTAAATACGCACAGATAATTGTGTAATACAATATTCTTATTTAAAAATTCTGCTGTACTTATTTTAAGCGGTCACCGCTGGTATGTTAGTACTATTTTTCAGCTACCCTGATGCAATATTCTTAAAATTCGTAAAATACCTAAATTACCTCCGGCGGAATGCCTTTTACGCGATGTTTCATAGACAACCGGGCGTAAATGTTACAGCACTTCGGCCAATAGTACACGATCTCGTAAGCATTATCTTTTCAAGAAGAGTAAGCCGAAAAATAAAAAATTTTCTCGCGTCTTCCTGGCTTTAAATTCACGTTATTCGATTGGTCGATACCCCTGTCTTCTCTACTCAAGCTGGGTCAAGTGAGCCTTTCAAGTGTGCCAGGTCAATCGATCAGCTTGCCTGATTCGCGTTCGAGAGGTCATGAGTTCTATCCCGACAGACTGCATTTGGATGATGTGGGTGCAGTCCTTTTCAACACGCTATTTCCCCAACTCTCGCATAAGAACACTCGGCAGTTTATCCTCTTGAGTTTCCTTTTCGCCATACTTTAAGCACCTGTCATACTGCCATGTTTCCGCCCTCTAGCATATTTCACAGTACATTTTTTTAAAACGAAATACGGTCATTACTTCCCATGAAACATACTTAATCAAATAACCTTAAATATACTTGAAAATGTGTCACATTTTCAAACTTTCCTTATTCAATGAACCTAGTCCTATTTTTATTTGAAAAATAATATTTTCCAAAGCGGGACACAGTGGATGTGTTACCATGCAGCCAAAACCTGGAAGCAATGATAACAATGTTGTCATTTATTTTCACTTGCGAACTAAAATTTACTTTTGGTTACGCGACTGTTTGCTCAGCGATGATATGTATCGCCCCTGATTATTATAATTATAATTATTATTATTATGCAATTCTTACTTCCAACAGCATTCAAGTCCAGAAAATTATTATTTACAAAATCTTATTTCGTATACCATTATTGTCAGCCATTTTAAAGTTTGACGAGGTTGCGATGAGCGTTTTTGTTATACGCGATACTTCTTGGCTGAACTCGTCAAGCTTCAAAGAAATTTTGAATTCGTATAGTATACAAAGTATCTTAAGAAATCTGGAGCCATCCAAATTAAAGGCGTTATCTGTCAAGGCTCTCCACACAAAGCTCATAAGTTCAGTCGTATAGTTGTCATTTAAAAACTGTTCAATATTTTTGAGCGGCATCTGCTTTCACATATAATTTAAGTAATTTTCCCGTCGGAATGGTAGTTACTGTTTGTTATTTGCGTCTATAATGCGAATTTTTTTAAACTGAAAAAATTGTTAATACGACTGTTTTATAATTATTTTTAAGATATTAAACTTCCGGCACAGGCCATTTAACATACCATGGAGACATGCACCATATCTTTGCGTACATCATAAAATAACAGCGGCATCAATGCAAATTTAATGAGGCGAGTCGATGAGAGAAAGACTGCATGCTAGTTCAATGCCTTGAGCGTAAAGGCGACCAGACACTCGAAGTGCGTGCCTAGGTGGCCCTTAGCACTCCCGCGCTTCTAAGCCTCGATCACGCAAAATACCTCCAACCAGACGGTGCCCTTAACACGATGCCCTTATGAGTGTTAGCCACGTAAAATTTGTCATTTTATAATAATAACTAATCATTTCTAAAAGTTTAACATAATGTGGTACAAACTACATTATGTTAAACTTTTAGAAATTATTAGTTATTATTATTTCCTAGTAAAAAAAATTGAGCGCGTAGTTTCCACACAAACAAATGTACAATCACAATTTTTCTGTTTTAGAAATGTACAAATAGTGAAAACTAATTTACGTACAGAAATGAGATCNAAACTTTTAGAAATTATTAGTTATTATTATTTCCTAGTAAAAAAAATTGAGCGCGTAGTTTCCACACAAACAAATGTACAATCACAATTTTTCTGTTTTAGAAATGTACAAATAGTGAAAACTAATTTACGTACAGAAATGAGATCACTCACACTGACAAAATATGCCAATAGCTACTTCAGGAGTCTATAAAATTATAAAAGGAAAATTTTCCGCTATAACAAAAAAAACATGCTGAAAATAAGGAAATTTTTGCAATTTTTTTATTTGTAATTGCCTATGACTTTTTGTAAAATAACTATTGCAAGCATACCTTAAGATGAATTACGACATGACCTTTCAATTACCCTTGTAAAATTTTCTGCAATTATTTTATTTGTACATTACAAAAACAGTAAAATCTTGGCTTTAAGATGACACTTTGCAAAAATCACGCAATTTAAAAATCATTTATCTGAGGAAAAAGTAGTCACCGATAATNGGCTTTAAGATGACACTTTGCAAAAATCACGCAATTTAAAAATCATTTATCTGAGGAAAAAGTAGTCACCGATAATGTCTACAAGTTAAACAGTGTGTCGTACAAAAAAAATATATTTTTTTTCGTGGCCAACTCTTTTAAGACGATTCGTTGACTCCACGACCTTCCACCTTCCTTTGGACCAAATTTGTTTGAAAAGATATTCGATGAAGAATTATGGCAGCGGGACAAGAGTTTTAAAAACACCAGAAAATAATAAATACCTAAAACGAAGTATCTTAAAACTTTCGACGAGATAGTTAAAGGAATGAACGCGTCGGTGCTTCCTTCTTCAAGGTCACCATACTTGAAGGCAAAAGAATGAATTGAAGTGAGAAGAAGGAGGAGGAGAAAATATCAACAACTAAGATGTCCGCATAGAAACCTTCTTCACTGCATGGCGATACTTTTTTCAAGCTACCTCCCTTAAATATGCGTGCTGGGGACTTCCGTGGGCGAGCCCAATGGGCTCTTTATGGATTTAGGACGCAATCTATACGTAAAAATAACAGGGCGTGGCCTGGGAAGGCGCAGAAGAATTACTTAGAGGAGAAATGGCGCAAGGGGACAGAAAATACACCATCACGAAGATAGACGAGGCGAGCTGTAAGAGGGAAGCTGTCAACCACACCACATACTCATAATGCACGGACTGATGGAGGAGAAAATTCCAGGGCACCCAAATGACTTATCCCACTAAAATTCTTTAAAATAGTGTATCCTGAATTTATGCTTAACCGTAAACAATATAGTGATACCGTCCTAGTACGGCGATAACGTCTCCCTCACTGTAACTTGTTCGTACCACGAGTCCCGCAAAGGCTTATTTTAAGGTTTTTTTTTTAAGTGGTCCCTTCGATTACTCCTTGAACTCATTAAACAAGGACTAAGCGAAAGAAAAAATATTGCTTGTTGTTATCGTTTAACGACGAATTGCTGCAAAATATACGTGCGGCACAAATCAAATAAGCATATCTCAGCATGACTGTCGGCATTTTCGCTCGTAGATGTTGCAAAAAAAA
>NQII01004595.1:29800-82201 GCA_002778355.1 Clitarchus hookeri | reverse complement strand
GGGGGGGGGGGGGTTAGGTCAGAAATATGACCTGAATTTAACCCATGTACTAACTGAGTCCACTACAAAGCGTCTGTTTCAACATGAAGCAGATAAATAACCTTATGCTAATAGCGGAAAACGGCTTTTGAAAGACACGTTTACACGTTCATAATAGCATGGTAGACATACGAGGGTTATTCGGAAAGTAAAGTCCGAATCGCCGTAGCTAATCGAATGTCGCGCGAACATTGCAACGCGCATGTGCACCGACACCCGGCATGCCTTGCTCGTCAAACGATGACGTTTGCATTGGTATTGTTGCAGTGTGCTGTTTACAGTGTCAGTTCAAAATGTTTAAAACAATTGATCAGCCCGCCGACTGTGAAATACGGTCAGTGATTCGCCTTTAGGTAGGCAAGCGCTTCGCCACAGATGACGAGGTGAAAGAAGCAGATACAGACTGGTTATCCTCACATGCGGCAGACGTCTATGACTTAGGGATACAAAAGCTTGTAGGACGTTATGACAAATGTTTAAACAAATATGGAAACTATGTAGGAAAATAGAGAAATATGTAAGGAATTAAATAAAAAAAGTTTTTAAAAAAAATCTGTGATGGTTTATGTTTTATAAGAAATCGGACCTTACTTTCCGAATAACCCTCGAATTTGTTTAGCTCCGTGGAGAAAACGTTGTTTAATTTCAGACAGATATAATTTTTTTCTTAATGACACATCTCTGACCGAAGAGGTCACACACAACATTAGTAATCACTAGACTATTTTTAAATTGCACATGCATAAAATTTGCACTCTCGAATCATTTCACGAAGCAACAGCATTGACACATGTACACCATAAAGACTTCAAGGTAAAATACAGAGGAAAAAGATCCCGTTCTGCTGTCTGCCACCACTTCGTGGTCGAGTGCACTGCAACGCAAAGACGGAGGCTCCTTACCTTTTTGCTGGACTTGAAGACGTTGCACTTGAAGACGTTGCTCGAGCCGTCACGAGCGATGAAGCTGAAAATCTTCAGGTCCTGCGAGTCGTGCGACACGTAGAATATCCTGCGGGAAAGGAACACTCCACTTAATACACATGCGCCAAAATAGGACGATGATTAAGAACAAACTGATAAATGGAAGCTTACGAGCGAGAACACTTTTATCTGGTCTACGTGTCTGTGGATATGTGTGTATGTACCAGACATCCCTCCTTCACCTTTCAACAATGCTTTTCACGCTATCAACTCGCGTCTGGCAGAACCTATTTCGGTGATTTACTATTAAAGGTTGTTAAAGATAAAGTGAGCAGTTTTGAGATCAACCTTAGAAAAAAGTCACCGTTCCTATCTGCACATATTTTAACGGGCGCACTCAGTGATATGCGCCCAGTAAAGTTGGTAGCGTCGGAGGGAACGTAGTTCCATATCTAAAACGTCGAATAAACAGTGATAGGTAACCATTTGTGATAACTTAAATTATTTCATTCAATTTCTGTATTTTTTTAATGCATCGAAGTGTAAAAATAAGCAGATTTGTAAAGTATTTACATTTCTAATAATTTCACAGTTCCAATTGGCTGAAGCATGAATAAAGTGATAGGCCCGTGACAACGTTAATTTTACATAAGGCGGAATACTACACAACGTGGATACAAGTAGATCTTAAGCAGAGCTTTCAAAAGTGCTCAGTTTACCGTGAACAACCTATAATATTATTATTACGTATTTTGAGTAGGGGAACAATAGACATTCACGAATGAGGAAGTAATCGGCCAGGTCCTCTTGAACGGAACCATTCCAGCATTTGCCTGGAGTGAATTCGGAAAACTCAGGTAAACCAACTCGTAAACAGAAACCAGGATGGCCGGACCGGGAATCGAACCCGGATCATCCCGAATGCGAGTCTAATTTTACTACTTATTTAAAAACCAAAACTGAAATTAGAAATATAAATTTTGGTAAAAAAAAAATGGCTTAGTAATAATAACAGTATTTCACTCCTTATGACCTCGATGACACATACAACAATAACTTAAAATAAGTTAATCAGACGAAGACAATAAAAGAGTAACTCAAACAACCTCAATTACTATTCTCTTTCAGATTTAATTAAAAGAATGATTGATGTATTGGAGCCAAGCACATGCTTCGCTGAAATTTAAGACTGATCTTCTCGAGTATATATTATATTTTGCGTGATGGATAACACAGGTGTAAAACACACTGGTTGAATTCCACGGAGGACAATCGACAAGGCATTTTGCAAAATTCCTTCCTTGTTCTCACATCTGTCTGCAAGAGCGTTGTCAACGCGGGCATCAAGATACGAGTAGTTTGGACTTAGGCAAATGATTCAGCTAATGTGCGAGTGCTTCAAATTACTGTCATTTATTAAGACTGTCGTTAGTCCTGCGAAAGAGCAGCCGCGTCATACAGTGGCGGTGGAAACGCATTCCGCAGCAACTATGCAGTTATGTAGGAACGTTGTTTACAGAAAATGCGACGCACATATTCTAGTCAGATGTATTCAGCACAAACAAATTATCTGTACCAAAACTGCACCAAGATAATAGTTCCTTCTTGTACAAACGTTTCCGGTTGCAGCGCACGAAAATTATCAAATTCAACTTACCACTAGGTGTAGTACCATATAACTCCCAAATTATACTATTTTAAGAGTAATTGGTAATATATATATATATATATATATATATACATATACCATGCTCGAAACACATTACATTGACGCTATTCCCCACCTGTGGGGTACTAGGGTCCACAGTTAATGTTCGATGGCACAGACTGTAGGTGCCTTGAAAGTTAAGGGTATATCAAACAATACTTCATTACGTTTTTGGTTTTGAACCGGTTTATTTAACGGGAATTCAGTCATACATTCCCAGAAATTTTCCGGGAGTTTATACATATTTTCCCGGCACCTTGTGCCGAGAATTTACTCATACTTTAATGCCCTGCGAGTTCTTGGCCTGAAGGGCTGATTACAGTGATCTGGCTACGTTTCCGACGCTGTGGGGGCATTAGGTGACAGGACACGTCCCTGAGTGATGACGTTGTTACTTATATGTGCTTGTTGCGGGGTAGTGGTTCCGGCAGTTGAGGTCTGGTGAGTTGGTTGGCTCCTGTTACAGGCCCTCTGACTGACTGTTGTTAGTGTGTGTTGCACTCAGATGGCTTCCTCTCGATGTGGCACTTCTCGTTGAAGCTCACCATTCGCTCCGTTCTCGGCATAGGGTTGTAACTGACTGCTTACTTCCCTACAACGTCCCGGCGAGGGACCCCTGGCGGGCCCCCACCCGTCCTTCTCGGCTACGGGCTGCACTGGACTAATCCCACTAGCTCGACATGGCGCTCCTCGTTAGAGCTCACCATGTCACTCCGCCTTATCGGTGCGTTAAAGTAATTGACTGACTGGTGACTGGTGACTGACTGACTTGACTGACTGACTCGCATCCCGGCGTGGTGAAACTACTCGTCCGNGGCAGACGTCTATGACTTAGGCATACAAAAGCTCGTAGAACGTTATGACAAATGTTTGAACAAATATGGAAACTATGTAGAAAAATAGAGAAACATGTAAGGAATTAAATAAAAAACGTGTTTTGAAAAAATNTTCGCCTTTAGGTAGGCAAGCGCTTCGCCACAGATGACGAGGTGAAAGAAGCAGATACAGACTGGTTATCCTCACATGCGGCAGACGTCTATGACTTAGGGATACAAAAGCTTGTAGGACGTTATGACAAATGTTTAAACAAATATGGAAACTATGTAGGAAAATAGAGAAATATGTAAGGAATTAAATAAAAAAAGTTTTTAAAAAAAATCTGTGATGGTTTATGTTTTATAAGAAATCGGACCTTACTTTCCGAATAACCCTCGAATTTGTTTAGCTCCGTGGAGAAAACGTTGTTTAATTTCAGACAGATATAATTTTTTTCTTAATGACACATCTCTGACCGAAGAGGTCACACACAACATTAGTAATCACTAGACTATTTTTAAATTGCACATGCATAAAATTTGCACTCTCGAATCATTTCACGAAGCAACAGCATTGACACATGTACACCATAAAGACTTCAAGGTAAAATACAGAGGAAAAAGATCCCGTTCTGCTGTCTGCCACCACTTCGTGGTCGAGTGCCTGCAACGCAAAGACGGAGGCTCCTTACCTTTTTGCTGGACTTGAAGACGTTGCACTTGAAGACGTTGCTCGAGCCGTCACGAGCGATGAAGCTGAAAATCTTCAGGTCCTGCGAGTCGTGCGACACGTAGAATATCCTGCGGGAAAGGAACACTCCACTTAATACACATGCGCCAAAATAGGACGATGATTAAGAACAAACTGATAAATGGAAGCTTACGAGCGAGAACACTTTTATCTGGTCTACGTGTCTGTGGATATGTGTGTATGTACCAGACATCCCTCCTTCACCTTTCAACAATGCTTTTCACGCTATCAACTCGCGTCTGGCAGAACCTATTTCGGTGATTTACTATTAAAGGCTGTTAACGATAAAGTGAACAGTTTTGAGATCAACCTTAGAAAAAAGTCACCGTTCCTATCTGCACATATTTTAACGGGCGCACTCAGTGATATGCGCCCAGTAAAGTTGGTAGCGTCGGAGGGAACGTAGTTCCATATCTAAAACGTCGAATAAACAGTGATAGGTAACCATTTGTGATAACTTAAATTATTTCATTCAATTTCTGTATTTTTTTAATGCATCGAAGTGTAAAAATAAGCAGATTTGTAAAGTATTTACATTTCTAATAATTTCACAGTTCCAATTGGCTGAAGCATGAATAAAGTGATAGGCCCGTGACAACGTTAATTTTACATAAGGCGGAATACTACACAACGTGGATACAAGTAGATCTTAAGCAGAGCTTTCAAAAGTGCTCAGTTTACCGTGAACAACCTATAATATTATTATTACGTATTTTGAGTAGGGGAACAATAGCCATTCACGAATGAGGAAGTAATCGGCCAGGTCCTATTAAACGGAACCATTCCAGCATTTGCCTGGAGTGAATTCGGAAAACTCTGGTAAACCAACTCGTAAACAGAAACCAGGATGGCCGGACAGGGAATCGAACCCGGATCATCCCGAATGAGAGTCAAATTTTACTACTTATTTGAAAACCAAAACTGAGACCAGAAATAACACACTGGTTGAATGCTATGGAGGACAATCGACAAGGCATTTTGCAAAATGCCTTCCTTGTTCTCACATCTGTCT
The DNA here is from genome assembly GCA_002778355.1 of Clitarchus hookeri. NCBI lineage: Eukaryota > Metazoa > Arthropoda > Insecta > Phasmatodea > Phasmatidae > Clitarchus > Clitarchus hookeri. Next base: position 76,953 of record NQII01004595.1, on the reverse strand, counting down.
GCAAGAGCGTTGTCAACGCGCGCGTCAAGATAGCTTCTTGGACTTCGGCAAATAAATAGGCCAATGTGCGAGTGCCTCAAAATACTGTGATTTATTAATACTGTCGTCAGTCCTGCGAAAGAACAGCCGCGTCATACAGTGGCGGTGGAAATGCATTCCGCAGCAACTATGCAGTTATGTAGGAACGTGGTTTACAGAAAATGCGACACACATATTCTAGTCAGATGTATTTAGCACAAACAAATTAATCTGTACCAAAACTGTACCAAGATGATAGTTCCTTCTTGTACAAACGTCTCCTGTTACAGCGCACGAAAATTATCTAATTCAACTTACCACTAGGCGCAGTACCATATAACTTCCAAATTGTACTACTTTAAGAGTAATTGGTAAAGAAAAACATTATACCATGCCCGAAACACATTACATTTAAAACTTAAGATTAGAATACTCTGACAATAAGATTAACTTATAAACTCAATATACTTAAATTTTTTAAGTTTGTGTGAAACTGACACTAATTTACGACGGTCAACATAAGGATTAAATTTGATAGCTTCTTCCTTAACCGTCACTTTTTCATTTTTATAGAGCTGAATGCGGCACATAAATGAGCGAGAAGAGCGGGAATATACTATTTATGTCAAGTTTGAGCGAGTGAGTGAAGAGATTTGGGATGCTCTTAACGTTGAGGTCTTGAGAGCCAATGAGTGAGAATGGAGGTGAGAATGGAGCAGCGCCGGAATTCAAGGGCTGGGGAAAAGGGAGACCCCCGAGAAAACACGCCGACCAGCGGCATCGACAGGGACGATTCTCGCATGCGGGAGCGGCCCCGCCGGGAATCGAACCCGGTTTCGCCTAGGTGGGAGGCGAGTGGTCTGACCACTACACCACTGCGGCTCCATAGCATAATGAATATATAATAGTACAGATCACAATGTCTGAAATTTTACCACGGTTGAAATCACTGCTTACCACTGCCGGTTCCGTGATAGAATTAGGATCGATTACCACGCACATAAAGTTAGGAAAAAGAAGCCGATCTCGCAAAAAAAAACTGATTTAACGAGCGAGTTGGTGCAGTGGTAACACTGGACTCGCATTCAGGAGGACCCGGGTTCTATTCCCGGTCCTGCCATGATAATTCCGATTTTCCGCGGATTACCGAAATAACCCCAGGCGAATGCTGGTATGATTGCTTAATAAAGGCCATGATCGATAACCTTTCATTCCTGCTTATCTGAACAACTTGCTCCGATTATAATTACTTCGCCATCGACGAGACGTTAAGCACCATCTACCGTACCGTCTCACAGATTCTACGTCTTCGACGTCTACCAGCCGTCTCCAACTGTATGATCAAAACTTCTGTCTCGCACTGGAGGAGGCGCTGGTTCGATCACGACCAACTGCATGCGTCGCTGGCAGTTCTTCGCGCGTACTTTTTCTATACTATCTGGTGAAGTTTCTCAACACGGACATTCCCGAATTCCCACTCACTGCATTAGTAAGAGTGTCTAAAACTACTATAGGGAAGCGCGATTATCGGTCTTGGGCTGCAGCCGTCGTTATAATGCCATCGATATCTGAACCGGTTTGAAGGGGGTGGAGATTTCTCAACCTAGTCCTAACCATGTGTGGAGTCGACCAAGGATTTTCAACGAGATGGTACACGCCACTATTCGGATTCTCGAGTTGTCCAGCATTACTTTTTGCACAACTGCGTCTGTTTTTAGAGGTTCAAAAATATATTTTGAGAGAACGAAAAATTTTACTGCTTTTAACGAATATAATATTTTTTAGTGACTTATGAACGTTGAATAGTGAAGGAAACTACGATATATACTCGGAGGTTCGTTCGGGATCTAATCATTTAAATGGCTCCAAAAAAAAACTGTTTTAAATAAAGGTTTCTGCATTTATCGCCTCTACTCCTTTGCGCCGAACTCAACCGTAGGGTACAGCAGAAAAAAACCGGGCTTCCCAGTCCCGATGCAATGAGCACTGCCGTTACTAAAAATAATTACGTTAATTTAGAACACACGGAAAGAATTAATTACTTGGTGCTAAAAACAGGCTCAAGCTCCTGCCAAACGGCAGGCCATATCCCGAAGCTTATGCAGAAACGAATCCACGCGGGGGTTGCAGAAGCAATTACGGTATTGAGCTAAGTTATTTTCTGTGTTTTTTTTATCGGTAGTTGACAGTTTAATTAATACGCCCGGGATAAGCGAAACAAACTCTGGCAATCAGCAGATGCCCAGCTTCGGTTCTACGAACAGAAAAGCGAAAGGGAGGGGGGAGTGGAAAGATTGGTGGTAATGAGAATGGCCTGAGTTTTCGCTTCAATTCCGAGGAAAATTCTTTCTCGATGAGATTGAGCCAAACGAGCTGAGAGATAATTTCGGTAAAGGAATCTGTGCAAACGACGCCTGTGTAAAATAAAAAAAAATCTCGAAATAATGAAATAAAACCAAGATTTCTCAACACCGAATTATTTTTTAAGCTAGCCGTATACATTTCCTTCGTTAACCATTTCAGTCACATTGTCGTATTCGCATACATGGGCGATGGACAAGTAGATTTAATTATCGAAATCATGCATGTCAAACTCGTGGCCCCGGGCTCATATGTGTGTGGCCGCAGATTATTAGTCAGTCTGGTGTATTAGGCTTAGAACTTTATAATAAGTTGCATTTTAGAGGTAAGAAATATGTCTGAAAGTAGTTTTGAACGGAAAACATATGATTGATTAGTGGTTGAACATTTTTACTCTACACAAGAATATTTTGATTATTAAAAAATATCTAGTGTTTAATTATTTTACTACTTTCATATTTGCCTGTAGATTATTTTATATTGTATGAACTTATATTGTAAATATTGCATTCGGTTATTTATTTGTATATTTTAAGCAGGCTATATAATTTTGAGGTTGTCTATTGCATGTAATTTGCTTAATGACAATAAAATCTAATCAATCGAAGAATTTTGAAATTTTATTTATGAACGGTTTTCTTTCCTTATATAAGTCAGCTCACAGACGAACATTTAAAAAGTATTATGAGAGTTGTTTCAAGCCAATATATTTCACAAGATGTTGAACTTTAGGTAGCCAAGAACAGGTGCCAGACTTCTAGCAGTACGTTTATATATATATATATATATATATATATATGTGTGTGTGTGTGTGTGTGTGTGTGTGCACGCTTTCTTAAATCCACGACTGCACTGTGCTTGTTTTGCATTTGTTTTCACACGTCTACTACTTGTGTACCACATTCTGCTGTGCAAGATTAAAACAGAATGGTATTTCAACCATATACTACTTTTCTTTTCGTATGCTTCTTATCATTTTACGGCCCACGCACACCTTTTTTGAGCTTGACATCTCTGAGCTGCACTGTTCACAGCATCAAACAGTGTCCTATAAGAGGAGTCACTCACGGAGCAAGGTGGAGTGACATCATTCGTTGTTCAGACAAAAATTCTGCACTCTCATAAACAGCAGCTGCAAATAACATGAAATGGCATTTTTTGTCCCGGCATATGCCACAGCGCTATCCTGATANCTCTCATAAACAGCAGCTGCAAATAACATGAAATGGCATTTTTTGTCCCGGCATATGCCACAGCGCTATCCTGATATTTATGCATGTTTAAATTTTTTTTTTTTCATCGTGACGCTTAAAATTATGTTATTTCTGAAGTTTAATGGCAATGGTGTGGTGAAACTAAATTCGGATTTCGATTGGGATTGTCTCTTGTTCCATATATAATGCTTATCACATTTTTATTGAATTTGTTTTCTCATGCATATATTGGGTTCTTCGTTTCTTGGTTACTGTTTTCGTAGTCATTGTAGGCAATGGAGATACAATAAAAATCCGAATTCAGCTTAAAAGTATATATTTTTACGTAATTCAAACGATTTATACATCAACGACGTAGTTAAAAATAGACCCTGGCACCCACTTTCCACTGACATCGCGAGAACTTGAAATAGTTGTTGCTAATGAACCGAACACTGAACTCCAACGCGACAGTGTTGCTGAAATACAAGCAGCATAAGACTCATCGGGATTTACATGATTACGCTATCGAATTTCGAGGTAGTGAAGTTTCTTTCATACAGTAAATGCATTGTTACAAGTCGCCAGGGGCACATCCGAATTCATGAGAGATGAGGTCTTGACAAAAATAAAAGAACTCAATTTAAATTCATAATTGATTTGCAATCGTGTAATAATACACACAGCTGTTTTTTACCACAGTAAACTGCCCGACTCTACTATTTAATTTATTATCACATGAGTGAGCGCGATATTTGATGCAAATCTCAATTACAATTAAAGTCCCTGTCACTGTCTTCAAAATNTATTATCACATGAGTGAGCGCGATATTTGATGCAAATCTCAATTACAATTAAAGTCCCTGTCACTGTCTTCAAAATCGCTACAGTCACTTAATCCTAGCTTATTATTTCCACATGTACGATCAAAATGGACAATCTCCATACGTTATTGTCATTCCAAATGTATGTCACACAGTCCAACCAGGCAGTCTCTCTACTCTCCCGATGCTAGCAGACTACAGTCGNTATTATCACATGAGTGAGCGCGATATTTGATGCAAATCTCAATTACAATTAAAGTCCCTGTCACTGTCTTCAAAATAGCTACAGTCACTTAATCCTAGCTTATTATTTCCACATTTACGATCAAAATGGACAATCTCCATACGTTAANAGTCCCTGTCACTGTCTTCAAAATAGCTACAGTCACTTAATCCTAGCTTATTATTTCCACATGTACGATCAAAATGGACAATCTCCATACGTTAATGTCATTCCAAATGTATGTCACACAGTCCAACCAGGCAGTCTCTCTACTCTCCCGATGCTAGCAGACTACAGTCGCTCGTCACTGCGTGGTGGCTCGTCGTTACGATGGCTCCTGGTGCTCAAGGCCACACAAGGTTCCAGACTCCAGACTCAGAGGCACATCGCGGCTTGTATAGCTCAGCCATCCCGACCCAGAGGGTTCTTCACCCCACGAGTCTAGATGAGGGGGGAAAGAGGGCGGATGACCAAACAATTCGCGCCAACACTACCCAAGTCATTCAATCTCCCAGGGTCGGGAGCGGCACCAGTTCCGACAACCTTATCGCGGCACGCGTCAGTATTCCGTGGCATTCCGTCGTAACTCTGCCTTGCTTCTCCAATTACCGGTGATACCAACGCGCTCCCGACGGGGGAAGGGAAAAAGTCGAACGGCGGCATATAACAATATTTAGTGTAAACAGGATAAATTTACATTACTCGGAGTACTGTACTGGAGTAATGGAAAGAGCTTATTAACGTCCCCCGGTGTTATACCTGAAGACTTACCAGGACAGATTACAAACTAACTTATAGCATTACTTAAACTAACACTCATGCCTTACCTGGGATTCGAACCCAGATACTCCCATACCGCAGACCGGCGGCGCACCAACAGACTGCGCCACGGGAGGTCGGCTACATTACTCGGAAACATGTAGGCTTTTTCCGGCAGCTGTAGCCACAAAGACGGAAATGGTTACTTTCTGTAGCAATGGAATTACTCGCAAATATGAATCATTTGAATGGAACCATAAACTTCTCGAATTATAATTCAATTAGATAGGGATTTCGTTATATTCGCCTGCTAAATGCAGTACACAGACATAAATAAAAATAATGTAGTGCGTGATTGAACTAAGTTTACGTATATGGCCATGCTGGGGAATATCTCACTCTCATTCGAGTTGCCATCGATATGAATCCGACTGACTTCTATGAAAAGTTTTCTCTAACCTTCTCCAACCCAGTTTTCCCTCGACATTAAGAGGCCTAACTAGTAAAAAAAAAAAAATTACTACTTAATATCACGTCCGGTTATAAGAAAGCATTGCGATGGAGTGAGTGTGTGAAAGAGTGATTACAAAGATTTGGGCGGCTCTTAACAGCGAGGTCTTGAGAGCCGATGAAGGAGATTGAGGAGAGTATGGAGTAGCGCCGGAATGAAAGGGCGGGGGGATCGGGAGATCCCCGAGAAAACCCACCGACCAGCGGCATCGCCCGGCACGATTCTCACATGCGAAAATCCGGGAGTGCCCGGCCGGAAGGCGAGCAGCCTAAACGCGCGGCGATGATAGAGTAAAGAAGCTTCACGCGTGTTCAGTTTCCTCAGAATTTTAAGCGGTGCCTATAGGGTTTCAATGCCACATTCTGTTCTGAAAAGATACCGCATTTTACTAAGAATAAATATTGTAAACAGAGGACTACTTCAGCGCTTTTTTGCTGACACTGACACTTTTCAGCGACCAACACTTATGTTTCAATGATCAAATTTATAAATTGGCGACAAAATAGCGTGTTTCATTTTTGTACTGGGAAATATTTACACTGAAATATTTCACAGATTTTTTTTTTTTAATTAGAACATGCACACGACTGCTTAAAACGAGACAAATGTGGAAACTAGGAAACCCCCATAATACCAATGCAGTTCTTCAATCTGTGCTTTATAAATATCCCATCTATTAAAATGCCGACCTAAAACCGGTCCAGAGCATTTGGCCAGCACCTGACTAGCAAACGCAAAATTTTGAAAGTTGAAGGTAACTTAAGAGTAATGAGCTGGAACACGCAGTCCTGGGATAAACGTCCGCTGTCAGGACTTCTGGAAATATCTCTGGGCTGTTGTTCATGCGTGATGTTTCGTCTGCTCAAAGAAACGACTTAAAAGGACTCTACCACAAGCAGGAAAGAAATTTACCTGTGCTCGGCGACAGACTGTAAAAATGACTTGGCGCCCTCCTTCGGATATTACGATCAAGGACAGCAGCACCACAATAGATATCGGCTTCTGTCTTCCTCACTACTTCTCTTACTCGCATCATGTTTCTGTCGTATCTTATATACACATTTAATGACTTTAGTGTAAGGTGTGCATTGCCTTGGTTATAACAATTTTTCAAAAAGAAAAAAAAGATAAAACAAAACTCTATTTACAGTGTGCAATAAAATGAGTAAAAAATGTAGTGACATTATAACGATGTTTTAAATGAAACAATTAAAAAACAAACAACGTATTGTAGGCTTTGTGTTCGCACGGAGAAATAATAAAAATTCATAACCTGAAACCGTAATACGTTTTACAAATCAGTTATCCATACGAATATATTGGACTTTGGACACCGAACCTCGCACTGTAGAGTACTAAAAAAAAAAAAGAGTTCTGGTGTGCGTACTCAATGTTTTCTGTGAAATCGATGTTGGCGCGTATACGTATAAGTAGTCCTGGCGAAGACAAGAAAAATTGTGAAATGTGAAAGCAAAAATCATATTTTAAGAGCTCGCCTGCTAAGTTCCCGTCAGAGTTAGGATAAAAGTACAACTATACGTCTGTAGTTTAATCTGTGGGCTTTCATCGCGTGTAATGAAGTCCCACTGTTACATATATAATGTGCACAGCACAGAGCAACGACAGAAACGCTACAAGCCAGTTCAGCGTCTGTCGCGTAGGGGCGATGAGGCGCTAGGCTCGCGTGTTAGTGTCGTCCGTATCGCTCCCTCGCTTCCGGACCTTGGACGCGCAAAACAGCTTCAGGCACATACAGGCTATTCACTGTAAAGTGAGAACTTTTTAAGGCACTCCCAAACAGGCATTAACCACTAGTAATTATATTATATTGCAGCCTTCAAGCCTTAACTTTTGAGAATGGTGAAATGCATACACTGTTTATTAGTCACCTGGCAATGTTTATATTAAAAAGTGGCGGAAAGGTAGAATTTGGTTAAATGGAACAATTTAACAGGGCCTTAAAAAGTGCTCACTTTCTTGCGAATGGCCTAATCTCGTAAATTGAAGAATATTTGCTGCATGTGTAAAATTATTAATTTTTTTTACTTCCCATCATTTTTAATGATCTGTAAATTTCTCTACTAAGAAAATAAAATAATAAAATAATTTCTGTGCTACTGCAGACAAGTTGAAGTTTTTTCACTCTAAGCATAAATATAAGAAAAATGGAAAAGTATGAATGTTGTTGATTTATTTTCTTCGCCGCAAAGTTTCCGAATTCTTTAAAAGAACTGCGTATGAATCATCCCAACTTTGCACAAATGACGATCATCAAAAGGGTAATAATGAGCGTACTTCAGCAATACCGTTCATTTTACGATGAAAGAAAATTAAAATCAAGGATTCGTTTTGCAAATATCAATACACTCTGTGTTGATATGCAAACTGGAAGTGACTAAACGCCACGCGAAATTTAAGGACGACGAAGTAAAACAACATATGCATTATTAAATTTATAACATAACTGTCAAACGCATAAATGAATCTAAGCTTTGAATGTATAGCATTAGAGGCAGATTGTGTAGCTGTTTTCATGCCGAAAGCCAACCTCAAAAATTTCAATGAAATATAATAATTTTTTTTTTATCCGAAGAATAACAACAAATAAAGTTCTTGGTACTACATCTCATGTAAATTGATTTGTTTTCTGGATGGGTACATACTAGTGTATGAAATATGATGTAATAAAACATATTCTAGAGACAACTTATTATTACTTTATAAACTATACAAATAGAAGTCACCGTATTTAACATTTTGACACAATAATGTAGCTTGGATAAACAGAACTGTCTCTGAAAGTGTAATTTTCAGTCTCTTAAATCACTGTCATCAAGTTCACATATAATATAAGTCATATAATTATTGGTTTTTTTTATANGTCTCTGAAAGTGTAATTTTCAGTCTCTTAAATCACTGTCATCAAGTTCACATATAATATAAGTCATATAATTATTGCTTTTTTTTTTATCAATCGTGTACAAATAGTAACCAGGGAACAAAGAGGCTAAGTATCCTCCCACCACCATGTGGTTACCACCTGACTGCCAAAACATGTTTCGTTTGTAATGACGGACGTAGATGAGGCGTTAGGCCTACTTACCCACATCAAAACATGTCGCCAAGTTGCCCACTCTTGATCAATGAGAAAATAATTGATTCTGCTGCAAAGATTTTTATCGCTGCAACGGACATAAAGTTCACTAAGATCCATAGTTTATTTACCTAAAAAAAATTTGTTCGAAAATTGCAGCTTTTTTGCCTAGCCAACAGAAATAAAACATCATAATGATCACAGGAAATTAACTATATTAGTCTTAGATTGATTTGAGAGGTTATATGTTCATAATATTACTACAATTTTCACGTCGAATCCATTTATATGGTCACAATATAGGCTATTTTAAACCTTTATCCGTATTCATATTCAATATCACAAACTTTTGAAATTTTATTCTAATCAAAAGACTGCAATTGCGTTTGCAACCCGCACATCCGTTTCACTGAATGCTCCTACAGCTACATTCGTGCGGCAAGATGTGTACTTACAAGCATGACATTAAACTGTGAAGCATCGTTTGTGATAGACGATGAGTTTGGTTTAACGGCCTTAATAAGATGTCAATTGTGGTTATTATGAAGTAGCAGTTTGGACGTTACAGCTTATATGTGAAACTTTGAAATATCTGGAATTCGGGGAAATTGCCATACGGCACATTTTCATTCGTANTGCCCACTCTTGATCAATGAGAAAATAATTGATTCTGCTGCAAAGATTTTTATCGCTGCAACGGACATAAAGTTCATTAAGATCCATAGTTTATTTACCTAAAAAAAATTTGTTCGAAAATTGCAGCTTTCTTGCCTAGCCAACAGAAATAAAACATCATAATGATCACAGGAAATTAACTATATTAGTCTTAGATTGATTTGAGAGGTTATATGTTCATAATATTACTACAATTTTCACGTCGAATCCATTTATATGGTCACAATATAGGCTATTTTAAACATTATCCGTATTCATATTCAATATCACAAACTTTTGAAATTTTATTCTAATCAAAAGACTGCAATTGCGTTTGCAACCCGCACATCCGTTTCACTGAATGCTCCTACAACTAGATTCGTGCGGCAAGGTGTGTACTTACAAGCATGACATTAAACTGTGAAGCATCGTTTGTGATAGACGATGAATTTGGTTTAACGGCCTTAATAAGATGTCAATTGTGGTTATTATGAAGTAGCAGTTTGGGCGTTACAGCTTATATGTGAAACTTTGAAATATCTGGAATTCGGGGAAATTGCCATACGGCACATTTTCATTCGTANGCGTTACAGCTTATATGTGAAACTTTGAAATATCTGGAATTCGGGGAAATTGCCATACGGCACATTTTCATTCGTAATGATAAAGTATTTCGCGATTGAAAATGGCGTCAGCTCATCAAACAGGCGATATCGGGTAGTTTACAGTTTTTACACGCAATGAGGCTATTTATAAATTTATCACTGTACTAAGTGCACCTGGATGACAATATTTCACATTAACATAAATATGATTTGCCGTAGAAATGGTTCCATCACAAAACGCTGTGTGATTTAAATAAATAAATAAGATTTATTTTCGGTTTATTACTACGTTGCTGAATTGAGAGGGAACACGAAACAAAATAGCGAGCCATCAGTAAGGCTTGGTGAATATACACAGAATCGAAATTATTAGTAAGCAGAATTGCTGCACACGGGAAAATGTTACGTAAAAAAATATATAGAGCAAACGGAAAAAACAAATTTCTGGAAATTCGCTCGTATTTTACACATGAAACACACATCATTTCATGGGAGCGTGACTTCCGAAGCAAGCCGCGCGCGCTTGCCAACAGATGGCAGCACAGTTGCTTGCGCTCAACACCTGAAAAAAAATCGCGACGAGTCGGTCTTGTGCCACAATAAAGAAGGCTTACCTCTGGGGACCACTGACCCGCCCGAATGGAAACCAAGTCAAAAACTAGTTTCCACGCGCTCAACAATTCCCTCCTATCCGCTTCCTCGCCCACCAACCTGCGTAGGTCTACCAGTAGAGACGTGCAACGGCGTAAACAGAAACTTAAAAGAGGAAGAAATAATTTTTCAGTGAACTTTGCAGCATTACGTCACGTATTTGTGCCCTTTCAAATAGTGGCCTGAACATAAATACTGCACAAACTTACCGCGCTTCGGAAACAGCTTGGTTCAAAAACGAATCGCTCGACAAATCCAAAATGCATCATCACTTATGCCACTTTCAACCGCTATTTACTGTTTCGCCCTCAGCAANGAATCGCTCGACAAATCCAAAATGCATCATCACTTATGCCACTTTCAACCGCTATTTACTGTTTCGCCCTCAGCAAATCAGCAGCCGGTCGGACATGACAGATGAGGAGTGCTGATAACTTTACTTTTTATTTGTCGTCCCTTCGCTCGGCGCCCGACAAAGCAGTTTGGCATGTGGGGAAAGGTACTGGTTGTGGTTTGTAAGATGAGAATTACAATACGTGCGTTTGACAGTATGCGCAGGATCTGTTGTTTCATTCTAACAATGCGCCAGCCTTGAGCGTCATGTGCCGAACATCGTAATTCGCGACGCAAAATCTAATTTGCGTCGCATTGTGAGAATTNGACTCGCTCGACAAATCCAAAATGCATCATCACTTATGCCACTTTCAACCGCTATTTACTGTTTCGCCCTCAGCAAGTCAGCAGCCGGTCGGACATGACAGATGAGGAGTGCTGATAACTGTACTTTTTATTTGTCGTCCCTTCGCTCGGCGCCCGACAAAGCAGTGTGGCATGTGGGGAAAGGTACTGGTTGTGGTTTGTAAGATGATAATGGCAATACGTGCGTTTGACAGTATGCGCGGGCTCTGTTAACTCTGTTCCATTAACAATGTGCCAGCCTTGAGCGTCATGTGCCGAACATCGTAATTCGCGACGCAAAATCTAATTTGCGTCGCATTGTGAGAATTTGGCATTGCAAATTACGAGGCGATAGAGCTTAAATTAAACACTGCGTCACACATTCTCTCTCTCTCTCTCTCTCTCTCTCTCTCTCTCTCTCTCTCTCTCTATAGCTTACTGATTATGAGTTATGTTATAGTTTGTTTTCACTGAGGTTTATGAAATATCTGCTTGGTTCCCTCTTCTAGTTATGCGTGAATTGTTTTGAAAACTATGAAAATTATGTTTCTTCAATGGCAAAAAAAGGAATCGTTGTTAAACTGAATCTGTTTGCTGGTTACCATTTTAAGCACTGCACTTTCAGAAACATTAAGGCGCGCAACTACTTTACGCGGATCGCTGCCAATACAATTGTTAAGTACTCAACTCAATGCGTACAATATGTATAGACAGAGATTTTTCAGAGATCTCTTTAAAACTGTGTAGAATTTTACGTAAATGTTGGTTTTTATGTATGTGTTAATTCACGAGAGTATGCTCGAGTCAGAATACATGTTTTTCAATGCTCTGAATTAAGCATTTACATGTGAAATCGCGTGAAACTTTTTCTCTCTTATTTGTTTATGCTCTATCAAATCTGCTATTTCATAAAATTTTCAACATTTAAATATACATATTTTTAAATTTTCTGTTTAAAAAAGTTAAAAGCAACTCAGCTACAATCTGTGAACTGCAGCTGCGATACTGTAGTTAAATGGAAGAAAAGGCACAGTACCTTAACAAATCATTGTTGTAAGTGGGACAAACCCCTTAATGTGACATAAAAAACCAGGATACAATATGTTAATGACAAAAAAACCAAGCTGAATTTAACTGTCAACGTATAAGTAAAAAACACACAGAGAATTTCACACAAGGAGTTATGTCAGTTACCACAAATGTGCGAATTAATATGTCAGAAGTAGGAGTTCATTTCGTTTCCTACCCCAATGCAACAGTTCCATAACTACCCCGAGAAATTAAAAAGTACGGACGATATCAAATTAATTAAACTGGTATATAAGGGAGAGACTAATAGTTCTACGTGTGATAATATTCCAATTTTCATTTCAAAAATACAATTGCTGTATGTACCACTAAACAGGAATAACATTAGTTTCAATTCTATAGTGCAAATGTTTTTTTTTTGCTGAATTTTCAACGCATATCAAAGTAACATATTAAATAAGTCTAATAGTTAATCTAAAGAAAACTTAAAATATATCCCAGAATTTACTGTTCAGACAATAAAAATAAAAACTCGTACAAGCTATGTAATTTGTTGACTTCTGCAATAATACGAAGGAAAAAAAACTGAGTAGTGTTACCTTGGTTTTAAATCATATAAACTTAAGACCTCCCTTCAACTATCCTGACCAGCACACTCAGTCAGGGTGGAAATTTGGCGCAGTGGATAGAGCGCTCACCTACCACATAGGCAAACCGGGGTCGATTCCCGTTGGGGTTGCTCCCGGATTTTCGCAAGTGGGAATTGTGCCGGACGACGCCTCTGACCTGCAGGTTTTCTCGGGGATCTCCCGTTTTCCCCGCTCTTGCAGTCCGGCGCTGCTCCATACTCACCTCGTTTCAAGCTCATCGGCTCTCAAGACATCGATATTACGAGACACCCAGACCTCTTCACTCCACTCCACGGTGGACGTTATGTGAGGGGAGGGGGGAAATAATGGCACGGCCCCATCTTAGGAAGGTTGTGGTTATACTGGATGTTTAAGTAAAAGCGTGCAAAAATTAAACTGAGAATAGGGGCCACACCACGGAAATTTTTAGAGACTGTAAACATGTGTGCGGCCCATGATGTGTGTGTGGTTCACCTATGGTCAACAAGATGGCTCTGTCATCCCGACATTGCCACAGTACGTGAGTATATCAACAACAGACGCAACACGCATGGTACATTTGAACGGGTGCAGCATTATCTCGAACGCCGTTGGGATGCTTGATTCGGGGTTGGTGGCCGTCACTTTGAGCAACTCTTATGAAATGCAACCTGATGGAGTGGCCTTGTACAGTACTACCTGTCAATGGTGCGTACACACAATGTCAATAACACACGTAACAAATCCGGAGACCAGTATTCGTGTTAAGACATGTTTACGCTCGTAACTCCTTTCCCTGACTTCGCGGAACACGCACACGTCCCCCAATCTCAAAACGTTCCGTGGCGCATCCCCTATTCCCAGTTACATTTTTGCATGCTTTTACTGGAACAGCCGGTATATACCCGCATGCGTAAACGTCTTCGTCAGAGGGCACTGGCTTCGTCAGGGCAGCGAGAGGATACCACACACACACGCTGGCAAGGCACGAAGCCGCAGTGATTGTACGTGCCCAATTCGACTGCTGCGCCCCTNAGAGGATACCACACACACACGCTGGCAAGGCACGAAGCCGCAGTGATTGTACGTGCCCAATTCGACTGCTGCGCCCCTCGGCGTGGCGAGCCTTGGAGGACACGCCCATTCTGGAGCTGCTATTAATGGCCAGATCGCTGCGTAATGATCGTAATTGAGAATTTTCTGGCTCTTCGCCCCAATGAGACCAGCCACTTCATCTCGTGTCGATACCGCGCCCAAGCCGTCCCTCTTCCCCTCCCCCTCCTTTCCCGGGGGTGAAACGGCCTCACGAGTGCTCGCCGACGAGATGAGTCCTCGGACACAATGGGACAATGCCAATAAAGAGATAGCTTCTTTTTTTGTCGAGGGCTTAATATCTCGTCGATAGCGAGGTCGTTAGAGACGGGACCTGTTCCTCCGCCAATCAGGACGGGAAAGAAGAGGCCGTGGTCCATTTTTAGGAACCAACTAGGCGTTCGCCTGTGATTTCGGAAAACCACAGCAATCGTGATCCACGACGGCTGGACCGGAAATCGAACCTGCCCTACCCGAATGCCAGTCCGTTGTGTTACCAACTGCACGAATAGCTCGNGGCGGGAAAGAAGAGGCAGTGGTCCATTTTTAGGAACCAACTAGGCATTCGCCTGTGATTTCGAAAAACCACAATAACCGTGATCCACGACGGCTGGACCGGAAATCGAACCTGCCCCACCCGAATGCCAGTCCGTTGTGTTACCAACTGCACGAATAGCTCGTGATGCCGTTTTGGTGCAATGTTTGACCGTGTGTCACATGTGCCGCCGTTCTGTCCTATTTTGTATCCGGTATATGCTTACGGCTAGTGCCCAGTAAATTGTTGGAGAAAATATTGCCACTATCGGTGTTGGTAAAATTACCAGCTTGTTAGGAAAGACTGGTGCAATGGAAAATATTAATCGTATCAGTTTGTCATCACGTACAACGCAGAAACTAAAACTCGTGACAGATAATGTTCTAGAACAGTGGCTGTAAGACTTTTGTGTGTGTGAGAGAGAGAGAGAAAGATAAAAGGTAACTCTCACGTGGTCCTGTCTCGTGAGTAAAGTGCCGGAAGTTTCGGGACACAGTAGTATGATTCTCAAACGTGTCGTTGGTAATTGGGAAATAAGCCGTGAGCACCTAAACCACAACAGCAGAAATCCCTACCAACGCAACGATTGGAAGGCGGGGGCAGTTTCTCGCTCAATACGCGCCCGATATGAAGACAGGAAGCGCCGAGACACTGCACCGTGAAGACGTCAAGAGATGAGTTGTGCCGACCTTCCTAATACGTCCACTGACATCAACCTTAGAAACCATGATTAAGACGAAGACTCTCCTTATAAATAAATTCAAGATTTACTGTATTATTTAACCTTGTCATGACATTTCAACTTTTAATATCTTACTAATCTACCCGATATAACTAATATTTATTGTACCAAGTTGTAACGGTCAGTCCATTAATACAACGAATATTAAACCTACCTAATTCATTCTATGTCTGAGTACGCTTATCCTTAACACACTGGAGAGTCAAGTAAACTCGTATAGACGTGCGTATGCAAAATAACACAGGTATGGAACCAATCAGAGTAACGCGATGCTGTCGCCAGCGCCTATATAAGACAAGAAGCGCCTGGCAAAGTTGCTAGATCGGTTACTGCTGCTACAATGGCACGTTATCAAGATTTAAGTGAGTTTGAACGTAGCGTTATAGTCGGCGCACGAGAGATGGGACAAAGCATCTCCGAGGTAGCGATAAAAGTTGGATTTTCGAGTACGGCCATTTCACAAGTGTACCGTGAATATCGGGAATCCGGTAAAACATAAAATGTTCGACATCGCTGCGGCCGGATAAAGATCGTGAACGAACGGGACAAACGACGACTGACGAGAATCATTAAACGTGACAGACGTGCAACCCTTTCTCAAATTGGCGCAGATTTCAATGCTGGGGCGTCAACAATTGCCAGCATGCGAACTATTCAACGGATCATCATTGATATGGGCTTTCGGAGCCGAAGGCCCACTCGTGTACCGTTGTAGACTGCACGACACCAAGCTTTACGCCTCGCCTGGGTCCGCCAACACCGCCATTTGACTGTTGATGACTGATACACGTTGCCTGGTCTGACGAGTCTAGTTTCCAATTGTATCGGACGGATGGACGTGTACGGGTATGGAGACATCCTCATGAATCCTTGGACCCTGCATGTCAACAGGGGACTGTTCAAGCTGGTGGACGCTCTGTCATGGTATGAGGCGTGTGCAGTTGGCGTGAAATGGGAGTCCTGATACGTCTAGATACGACTCTGACAGGTGACAGATACATAAGCATCCTGCCCGATCACCTGTACCCATTCATGTCCATTGTGCATTCGGACGGACGTGGACAATTCCAGCAGGACAGTGCGACATCCCACACGTCGAGAGTTGCTACCGACTGGCTCCAGGAACACTCTTCTGACTTTAGACACTTCCATTGGCCACCTAAACCACCAGACATGAACATTATTGAGCATATCTGGGATGCCTTGCAACATGCTGTTCAGAAGAGATCTCCACCGCCTCGCACTCTTATGGATTTGTGGACTGCCCTGCAGGATTCATGGTGTGAAATGCCTCCTGCATACCTTCAGACATTAGTCGAGTCCATGCCACGTAGTCTTGCGGTACTTCTGCGTGCTCGCGGGGGCCCTACACGATATTAGGCAGGTGTACCAGTTTTTTTGGCTGTTCAGTGTAACTTAATGCGTAATTCAAAAAACAAAATTACAACATGCAAAACCGTTCCAGATATGTATACATACGCCTTCAGCAGCATTCTGAGTATAGTCCATTCACGGTTACTTCCAACTTTTCTGAAGCCCTGCCAAAGTTCTACTTCTACGATATTCCTCCGCCTCGTGTAAACAAAGCTTAACCGAGTGTAGAAAATTTCACCAGAGGGACGATGCACCTCATTCGTGCGAACTCAATGTAATAATATTTTGCATAAGAACTATTTCTTACCAGGCATTACCTACCAATACACTTACTTTCTCACTGCATTTTATTCATATTGATTATTAATTATATATTATAATTTATGGATAAAATACAAGTAAAAATTTGGTTTAACTGAAAATAAGGTACCGTTATGTTAATAGAAGTATGAAACGTTTGTGATACATGGCATATTTAGTAAATAATCAAACCTGTCATACTTGAGGTGATTTTTCGAAGGTTTGATCCCAAAAGTGTGAAGATACCGCGAATAGACTATATATATATATTGTATTGCTGTTGTAGTGTTAACACGGATACCATGTGTCTGATTGTACCTTAAAGTGATTATATACTCTTTGTTGGAAATTTTCACTGGTTTTTGTCCATCAAGACCACCTCACCGAGCTCCACCTCAAAGTCCCTGTTATTTGACACCTATCGCTTGGCGACTAAACACATTCCTTCGGTGGCTCCGGTTACCACTGCCGAGCCAAAGTCAATTACCTGCCTTTGCTCTTGCCATTGGTTATGTGATAACTAACTTGGCCTCATAAACGCAGACTTTCTTATATATTTGAATAAACACGTAAACNAGCTTGACCTCATAAACGCAGACTTTCTTATATCTTTGAATAAACACGTAAACAAACTACATTTGCTTACCGTATGAACAATAGATGTCAGCAATGTTTTGCTTAGTGTTGTTACCATATTCCAACTGTAGATGACATTTCAAAAATGCACTTCTATTACGGGTAATCAGTTTACTTATTGCTGAATACTTAAGGCGGCCGTCTACCTGGCGCTTGAACTGCGTTGCAGAGTGTTCCAAAAACACGTTTTTCAACGAAACTATTAAGCGTGCGTCCAACGTGCTGGTCTACGAAAAGAACACACACTTCAGACGAGATCTGTTAAGTACTTTCAAAATATCACGTACGTTAGAAAAATCAATTCAGAGTACTCCAAAACCGCTAAAAAACGGCCTTTCCAAGGCGCTGTAGCTCAAAATGCACGCATCAGATACATACAAAACTACTATAGGGGCCTGCACTGAACCTTCCTAAAGACTTCCCACTAACAAAATAATATGGTCACCACTGAAAGTCCCATAGGTACACGCAGCACGACGGAAACACTGCACGCCAGTTCAGAGCCTTGCGCTTAGCGGCGATGGCGTACTTGATGCGCGTGGCAGTGTCGCCCTTATCGCTCCCGCGCTTCTCGGCCTAAACGTGGGAAAAAGTTCCAGGTAGACGGGCGCCTTAATGACACTGCTGCGGTATCCTGTGCAATGTCGCAGAAAATGCTTCTCGTGTAATGATCTGCCGGTGGAAGAGAAATGTTGATTTTCTGATGTGGAAATTTTTTTGCAAACTTTTCTTCCTACAAGAAATTATTTTATGATTGCGATGGAGTTTCGTAAACTTCGCGAAACGCTGTATGCACAGTGTTTCGACTGTGCCGCTCACGCGAAGTTCCCAGCGATAAGCCTACTACGCAAATATCATCGCCGAACCCTCTCTCAGTCTGTGTAACATAATCTCATCTACAAACATGCACGTATACTACAAAGCCGCTGTCACGAGCAGCAGCTTGGTCTCGCGGATCTTCGTGTGACACGAGTTGTTCCGCTGTACATCTGAATCAGTGGTTTGAATCAGTTACTGAATATTGAGTTATCTTGCGCTGGCCATAAGGGAAACCAATGAAATTACTAAAGCGCGCTCGCTACCAAGTGTGGGACCTGCCTAGAGAAAGGATTTTTACTTGTTAAATGATTTTACGAGTGTCTCAGCTACCGTGCATAATATCGCTTTGAAGAGAAGAACCGTGCTACAAGAGGGCAAGTAAGGGGTCAATCAATAAGAGTTCGTGTTTTTGTAGAGTCTGTCAATCCCAATTTACCAGCAATGTTCCAGCTATTAAAATTTAAATAAATATATATGTGTGTGTGCTTGTGTGTGTGTGTGTGTGTGTATGTAGCAAAGCGGTTCGGACAAAGATCCGCAAAGTGTTTTTTTAGTGTTTGAAAACGGTTTTGTGTAAGGAGACCGAAAAACGCTTAAAATGATTTAACACGTAAACCCCTCTCTTTACACTTGGCCTGTCCATGCACTAGGCGGTCGCGTTAACTCATTCCGACCCAGTGTACAAAATTGTGTACATTGCGCATACGTGGGCAATTTTTGTTCTGTACTGCACACTGCAAATGTCAATGGCCAATGATCTTACCTGTGGGTAAATAATTTGCAAACCTTTATACTGGTATAGGCTATGATGGGTTCATATTACTGTAGCCGATCACGCAGCCTACAACTCATTGGCCGTGACAACGAGAAAAATGTTGCGCCGGATTAAGTACAGCACGCGTGACAAAACCTCGTGTTTGCAACAGCTGAAACCGTAAATTGAAGTGGGTCTGAAAAGGCCGAGACAATGTTCTGGAGCAGTCTGAAGATGTTCAGAAAGTGAATCGCTGAAGTACTTATCAGGCTTTATCCTCGGTGACTCAGGTTTCACCCACTGGATTTAATTTTCACAGATATAAATGTCGAGCTTGGACGATGTTTACATAAATCGTGTTGAAACAGTTGGTGCCTAGCGAAAAACAAATGTTCCAAGACATTCGACGGCCGCGCTATTACGCCATTAAGCTAATCAAGAGGCGGTTTACACGCTAAACTAATCCAAATCTCTTGCAAGATTAGGACTCCAAATTACCGCTCCGTACTGGCATGCTAATGAGGTCGGCTTTAGAGTTTCCGAGTAGGCTTACGTTCGTCAAGCGATAACGTCAGAGAAGGGATGGGGATAAATGTTACGGCAACAAGTCGTGGTTCTCGCACCGAGATTAACTGCAAATTATTCTCCAGACTTACGTTATCATTTTACGCGCACAAACGAACACAAATGTAAGCCAGAAAGAGGATATTTCTTGCTGAATTAGAGACTGTAATAAAATTACTAATTTAATGCTAGCTGCCCCCTCCCTCCGGCCCAATTCATAAGCTACAAGATGCAATAACTTCTTCAAAATTTATATTACATGGCTCGATAACATTTGCAAGGAAAAAAATGTCATTACTGATTTTTTTTTTTGTTTATATAGTCTCCTGTTTACACCCGAAAGCTAATGGGTTAAAGAGGCCTTTCAAACTAAACTATCTAATATTAATCCTAACAATAGCACGCACATCAATGTCATATTTACCGGGATCCGAAAACATAACCCCCTGCACCGTAGGCTGCCATCCTAAACCCATTACATAAGAGGTCGGATTCTTTAATTGGAGGCGGGATAGGCATACCTGTTTTTGTTTTCATTTAAGAACCCAACGCTACTTAAACCGCGTGAGATTGGCTAGCACGAGGCCGAGACCTTAGCAATGTAAGCTGAACACGAGGCTTTGTAGATTACTTGCGATTATTTTGTGTTCTACTGCATCAAATGTTTTTCCTGTGTACGACGAACGACAAGGGAAGTTATTCATCAATAATTTCAGGGAAACTGTTTCTTCTTCCGGTCCCGGAACGATTGAGAAGTGTACCCGACATGGATGCCAGATTTGCATTCTAGTCCCAAAGAAGAGGATTGGCGCTTTGAAAATAATTTGGCCGCAAACGGAGAATCATGAAACAAAACATCGGGAAGAAACGAAAATCAACATTCCTTTAGGGTTCTGTCGCTAACAGGGAACTTTCTGATTTAATACTTTATAAACAGTAGTTTTTTAAAATGTATAAGGCGTAGCTCTTAAACTTAGGACGCGAAACAAGATATTTGCATTAGTTATCAAAGTGTTTGGTTTGATTACAGACGATTTCTATAACCCATGACTTTAACTGTAAATGCGTATACTTATTAAACCAGGTGGTGTACCACGGCAGTACTCGTACACCAAATTTGGTGAGAATTGGTTTAGTACTTCCCGAGATATGTTGAAGTTCTATTTATCCATGTAACACTATCATCCAAAACGGCCGGACTAATTAAGCCATGAAAATACCAAGGAGAACATTACATTACAGAATTTGCAGGTGCAAATCGAACATTAGACTCGTACGATGTCAATATGGGTGATGTGAATTGCACTCCTGTCTGTGAGATTAAAATAAGGCAATACAAATGTGAACATAACCTCACCATGGCAACACAGCGAATATATATTTTCTTGTTTTATTGCACGAAATCGGTTGTTTTTAATATTAATGATAATTATAAAAAAAATAAATAAAAAAAAACACGCACTGTCGCTCCATTAACACGCCAACAATAAAGTTGCTTCGAAAGATGAGTGCGGGAAGCTAAGGGAAAATACGCATATACTCTCTCGCTCTTGTCCAATCTTCCATTAGAGAATTGTCTCCACAGCATTCGCACTTGCGAGCAAGAAGAAACGGACACATGGAAAATTGCTGTAATAGCCGGCAGGAACCATTATCAAACTTCATTTTAAAGGGTTGGTTTCTACACGCGTGAGGCTGTTGATAGATATCAGCTTCCCCTAAAGACAACGCCATCGGTTTTGGTGAACGAAGGGGGTATTGCAAGCAGATATAACCCCTCCGCCACCCCCGGGCTTGGATTATACACTTTACAGAACTTTTTCTCAAACTTGCCACATCACATGTATACACGTGGTGAGAAAGCACAAATGGTGAGTTCTTTCCCATACATGCATGGTAGCTTTCCTTCATTTGCCCAGGAAAGTGTGTAAAATGCAAAGTAAAGTTCCCGACTCAAGGTTGCTACAAAATATCAGAATCAAATTTCCCTGACTTTCCCAGGAATTCCAGCCAACAATAAAAAAAAAAAATCCCAGTATTTTACGACATTCAATAAACAAAATTATACTCAAAAAGAAGTACTATTTTTTTTTCCTACAATATTACTGAAATGAAATTCACGGATATTGCAATTTGATTACTTGTGCTGCTACTGAGAATGTTTGGCCGTGCAGAAAATGTATAAAATTTTGTTGTATTACACGCTTGAGTTTCCGGGATATGTCACTTGCTCCCCTGACTTTCTCGGTTTACCATTGGCCATTTCAAATTCCCTCACTTTCCCAGGTTTTCCGTGTTTCCTAGTCCTGTAGCAACCCTGCAAAAAACTTCCATAATGATGTAGGAGTTAAACTGAAATAATTTTACGGTGTAATTTTTGCGAAGTCAGCACCAAGTTAATCGGAGCCGGATGCCTGCGTGACAGCTGGGNGAAATAATTTTACGGTGTAATTTTTGCGAAGTCAGCACCAAGTTAATCGGAGCCGGATGCCTGCGTGACAGCTGGGCGGTTGGTGAGCGAGTGAAGAGTCAAGATTTTCGCAAAAACCTGCTTTATAGATTTTGTATTGAATTTTACGGAACGACACGACACAGAGGACATTCCTTTGTACATTTTCTGAAGTTGGTATTGCTTGACTACTGTGGTTGGTGTAACTGTTGTAGCTGCCCGGAGGAAAAAAATAGCTTACTTCTTCCCAGCTGTAACTTAGTTAAAAATTAATGAAGACAGTGAAAACGTGACTACGTCGTATAGCATAAGAAACTATTATTTATGCTATGTCGTGTAAAAAAAAATATCGTTAAATCAATTTAAATGTAAGTTATGGCGAAATAAGGGTAAATTCAAGATGGCGGGGAATGATCCCCCTTAACTACGAGCTCTCGCGAGCCGATAAGGGTGAAGCAAAACTGTTGGGAACCTAATATTTTAATAATCTGCCATCTGATATATAATGTGTATAAAGCAGAAAAACATCAACCTTGATTTGCCGTGATCCCAAAAATTGCTCTCGTAATACGAAGTCAAGACTTGGAACTATTTTACTTCAATTCGTTGCCAACGTAACAGGGAGCATGCTTGCCTATGTATGCGGTAGCATTTATTCAGTGAATGGGCAGTGATTTTTTTTTTTTTTTTTTTNATTCGAAAATGCTTACTTGACCATCAACCGTTTTTAACATCTCTGGATAAATGTTGTCGATTCAACATTTTTGGGAATGAGGTCGTTCGCTTTTTCTCGTGGCGTCGCTGTATGCATAATGCGCGTATTCTCATTTTACGTTGGGGCCGTGGTTGTGTACACTCTATAATAGAAACAATTAAAATTGCCCCAAATCAGCGTATTCGACACCATATCTGTGTAAACTGTTCCACTTCGTTAAGNATTCGAAAATGCTTACTTGACCATCAACCGTTTTTAACATCTCTGGATAAATGTTGTCGATTCAACATTTTTGGGACTGAGGTCGTTCGCTTTTTCTCGTGGCGTCGCTGTATGAATGATGCGCGTATTCTCATTTTACGTTGGGGCCGTGGTTGTGTACACTCTAAAATAGAAACAATTAAAATTGCCCCAAATCAGCGTATTCGACACCATATCTGTGTAAACTGTTCCACTTCGTCAAGTAAAATTCTACTGATTATTTTAGCTGCTGGTATTCACTGATTAAACAATTTTTTTCTACTGATTCTGTATTGCACTGACCTGGCATTAAAACCTGAGTGAATCCCACAGACTCGCCAGTAGACAAAAGCTTAATTCACCGAAGATTCAGTAAAATTATTCTACTGATTTAAATCACTGATTCAGATTTAGTGTAGTGCTCAGAATACTCGCCTCCCCATACAGCGGACCGGGCTTGATTCCTGGTGGGGCAAACCCTGATTTATTCGCACGTGGGAGAAGCTACGAACGTTGCTGTTGGACGGTCGGTTTTTCCAAGGCGCTCCCGTTTCATCCACCATTGCTTTCCATCGATGCTCCTCAACCCTCGTACCCTCGCCCGCCAACTGTAAAGCGGCTCTCAAATCTTTCACGTGCTCATCTTACCATAAACGGTGTCCCTTCTTGTTGCCACTCGTGAATCCTAGGTTTCCGTTCGAATACTAAGTTCCATCTAAAAATCTCGCATGTTACGGTTTATTACCTTCAGAAAGCTACGCCAATTCTAATATCCCACTCAAACTTGTTCCTAGATTTAAAGGCGTCACGGTTTTTTTTTTTAAAGTAGTGCATTCTGCCTACAGCAGTCGTTAGTCATCATGCTGCCTTAGGGACACGCTGTTTTTAACGTACTTCGTTTTATAGAGTATAAATACTGCAGGGGAGGCTAACCTAGAACTCATCTAAGTTCGAAACTCGTCTCAGAAGTCTTTAGTAGGGAAATAAAATCCACACAATCCGAACAGCACCCATGACGCCACAGCCTGCAAAGATGCCGAACAAGACAGTTCTTTAATGAGCTAGCAACATATTAAAGCAAATTACGTTCTCCCCAGCACATGGCCGCTGAAGATGGCATCAAGAGAGGACGAAAAGCCTTTAATTTTGAAGAAAGGCAGAGCTTTTTCAATTTCAGGAAACATAAAGACTGTTAGTTATTCTCGTTAATTTGTATCCAAACGTTGCAAATAAAAAACAAGAGAGAAATTCCTGCGATCCGAAAAGTTATTTCTCTTTAGCACGAGAATGAGCGAATATGTAAACTTTGTAATTAACAAATGAAAGCATTTTACAGACTAGAGTTTGATGTTAATTAGAGACCGTATNGCGAATATGTAAACTTTGTAATTAACAAATGAAAGCATTTTACAGACTAGAGTTTGATGTTAATTAGAGACCGTATCAAATTATAAACAAAATTATATTTTCGGTAAATTTTAATTTAATTTAGGAGTTCTTTACTAGCCACAACATAGATACGACTACTTTCACATCGTGAAAAAAATGCGTAATAAAGTTTTATAATACGTTCATTACAATACCAAAAACAACGTAGGAAAGCAAGGCTAAACCTAANAAAAATGCGTAATAAAGTTTTATAATACGTTCATTACAATACCAAAAACAACGTAGGAAAGCAAGGCTAAACCTAATCACTAATAAAAAAAACTGAAATTTCGCTAGCCAACAAATTTTGCATATAGAAACAAGTGGTGGGAGATAGAAACATATAGAAACAAGGGGTGGGAGATAGAAACGACAGAAATATTACAAAGAGAGTGGGGAAAAGACAGAAAAAGAACAGCTTGGGTTGCCCGTGATTTCAATAACATTAAGCAAGTTTAATCTCGGGTCAATGAAAGGTCAGTGTGGAACCAGCGGGCCAGTGGAAGACAAATGTTTGGTCATTGAAAACCAAATGAAGTGTCAGTTAACAAGGCGACGGTGTTTATTCTGATCGCCGCTCCTCAATATTGCATGAGGGGACAACGTCCGCAGGATCATGTCGGTGCAATGAACTAACTCCCCGCCAACACAAACTCAGGCCATGTTCTTATTCGCAGTTTTAGTTAACTAAATGGTCACGTGACCCGGTCTAATATACTAAAATGATGACATATTTGGTAGTTTAGAATTTAGTATGAAGCGAAACTTTCCTAGTACTAATTTACCTAATCCCAAATCTCCACCATATTTGTTTCGAACCTGGTGGGGCAAAGAAAACTGCAGATATATCTTCATATTAAATGCATACGAATATTTTATATAAATAAAATTATGTATAACAACTGCATAAATGAAATTTAATTCCAATGACACAATGTGGAATATCATACATTTGACTGTAAATGTAAACAAAAAGATACTGTGTACATAAGTTTTTTATCTAAATATTAATTTATTTTTTTATTTACGGTAATAGTCTCGCGGAAATTCCATGCTAGTGAGTGTTAGCGATGCAGACAACTTTGCTCGACAGATAGCACCATTTCGTTTATAGAACTTCAAACTAGATTCCACAATAAGAGACATTACAATAGCATATTTCCTGAAAGCAAAACTTTTGGAAAGGCTTCCTTTTATCGCTTGGTATTTTTCACGAACGAAATACAGAATATAAGATATCTGTCAGTATTAAAATGGACTACATCTATTGCCGAAAATAAGTTTAAGAACAAAACAAAGAAGCCAAAAATCAAACAAGTCCAGAAAACAACAAAAATAAATGTACTATAGACGAACCTGGCAGTCAATAGAACATAAAACAACAAACTGTTATGATTAATACATACTTTATAATACTTTTAGTTAGAGTTATGGTACATCCAGGGTAAGCTACAGATGGTATCGCAAATTAAGACAGCATGGCATCGGTAAGCCATCTTAACGTCAGATGAGTTAAATTAAATGGAAAATATTCCTNATCGCAAATTAAGACAGCATGGCATCGGTAAGCCATCTTAACGTCAGATGAGTTAAATTAAATGGAAAATATTCCTCTAATCGGAATTCAAGATGCGACACCTAAAATGTCGATCAAAAACAAACAAAACAACTTGGACAGTAGAAGAAAAAGTTTCTTATGGGCACAGTTTTCAGCACGAAGAGAACAAAACGAAAAAATTATATCTATAACCTTGACGTGCAGAGTTTTGAACGAACTCTGATTTCTTGTAATGAAACTGCGCGAATTAGCAAGGCTGAAAGTATTGCAAATATGGGAAATTCCGCCAGAACAAGAGACACAAAAAAAATTGTTCGCATTGTTAAAATCTCTCACCTTAAATTTTTTTTCCCGGCAGCGCATTTTTGCGAACAAAAAAATTCGTGTTGTGCGTGAAAGAAATCGGGACTAATTAAAACGTTCCTCTGAACAAGAAATAAAAACGAAAGGCATTTTTTGTGAACACGTGAAGCAAAAACCTTTTGCAAATGGGAACTAACTGATAACGGCTTTAATGTCTAAACAACATGCTTTCGTCTGTAGGCGAGAGAATTGCAATTGGACGATAGCAAACATTTACCCACATTATCAAGGACTCAGTGTTCAGTGCAAAACAAAAATTTCCACTTCAAATGCCAATGCCTTCCTAAACATTGCCTGTTCGTACAACTATTGATGTAAACAAGCATTAATATCTTCTGTAATTAAAAAAAATATATCCAAAGTTGCACTTATGGTATAATGCGTGAAATTAAAACTAATTAAATATACATTCAGTTGTAGATGTCACAAAAAAAAATAGATTTTACTTGGGAAGAATATTTTATTTGGGAGTTTTGAATATGAATCTCTCAAATTATACACACAATACAATTAAACGCTGTAGAATGTATTGTTCTGTATTCATAATATGCAACATAATACTAAATATGAAAAAAAAACCCTAAATTCATTTAGATTAAAGTTTTTTTTATATCACTTACAACATGCGCTAAATCACTGGCAAAAAAAACAACATAAAATACACCGAGAAAAAGGTTTTGTCGAATTAAGCAAAGTATGTTTGGCGCAACCAAATTAATTGTTTGTACCTGTGCAATTAAATATTTTGTTGTTGAAACCAAATTATTTTGTTGTACTTATCTGTTTGCCACAAAGAAAGATTTGGTTGGTGTAACTAAAGAATGGTTTGGCTCTACGCATATTAAACAGTTTCGTTCAATATATAATACACTTAAGGCGAGAGACCGGGATTCGAACCTGCAACTGCAGCGACCGACCGCTACGCCCTTCCAACCTCGGCTAAAGTAACTACTGAAGATATAGTGGTGTTTTAAAATAAATACATTTCAAATACTGGACAACGTGCGCAAATAAATATTTCTAGTTTTACAGCTTTCATTTTTGGTTTCCTGTTGAACTTTTTTTTATTAGGATGTTTATATCGTTACTACGCATCAGTAAATGCGCTAACAAACCCTGTTACAATTCTAATTGTCACAAAAAATACCAACAAACTCTCGAGCTGTATTTTCGAACGAAGGAAATCAAATGAGTAACCAAACAAATAAATACAGGTGATTCAACCAAATAGTTTGTCGACAGTCTATCTTTTTTAGGACGAAATTTTTTTCAGACTCGCTTTTAGTGCGTTGCGCATACAGTCGATAATTCGTTCGACACGCATGCTTGTGCGGCCATTTTTAATGAATCCCTGCTCCTGTGCAAGTAATTTAAAAAAAAGAGCAAAACATTGGCGTACATGCAAATAACACCGCGCTGTTTAAAGTTTTTGTAAATTAACGGCGTCCTTTTCGGAACCGTGCCGTCAATATAAGGAAAGTATCCGTAATAACAGAACGCGCAACTAATTTCTTAAAGTAAAAAATGTCCCCGCTAGCAGCGAATGCTGTCTACCAACACGAAGCACTGTCGCCGCTACAATCACTAAGTGTTGGAACCTGCGACAATTAGAGCGTCCACGCCGTCCATGCGTGTGAGTTAAAACCGAAACAATTTAACATAATCTAAGTGTGAAAGACAGCAGCACTTCGAAACCACTAATAAGAATAAAAAACTAAAATTTTCTTCGGTCTAGAAAATTATAAATAGATTTTCTCACAAATGGCAGAGAGAAAATACCGTAGTTCCGAAGGCAAGATGCTTGTCTTTCGCTTGTATTGTTCTTGTTCAGAACTCTATCCGGGACAAAAGTCTTATTTATTTCTGCATTAATTGTTTATTCTGATTACGTCATAACGAATAAAAAAGATTGTTTTGCCACTGTTTCGAATAAAACAAGTTCATGGAAAGTGCAGTACAATTACAAAAGTTTTCACTTAGTTAGACAGTTATTTTAATGCGTTTACATAATTATTGTCGTCGGAAAGTATCCTTTTGCATACTTAGGAAGAAATCATGATAACCTTTTGTCAGTACTTCCTGTAATTTCACAAATACAGGTTGAGTATAAAAGAATGCCCCAAATTTGAAGAGCTATAATATCAAAACCAAACAACCTACAACGCTGATTGACCAATCAACTGAACCGTTTAACAGTGAATTTTGTTAACCATACGTTCATAAATGTTCAATGTGACCACCAGGAGCGGCTCGAACGACATCTACGCAATAATAAAACTCGTTCCACATTTCTCAGCATGNAAACAAGTTCATGGAAAGTGCAGTACAATTACAAAAGTTTTCACTTAGTTAGACAGTTATTTTAATGCGTTTACATGCTTATTGTCGTCGGAAAGTATCCTTTTGCATACTTAGGAAGAAATCATGATAACCTTTTGTCAGTACTTCCTGTAATTTCACAAATACAGGTTGAGTATAAAAGAATGCCCCAAATTTGAAGAGCTATAATATCAAAACCAAACAACCTACAGCGTTGATTGACCAATCAACTGAACCGTTTAACAGTGAATTTTGTTAACCATACATTCATAACCATACGTTCAATGTGACCACCAGGAGCGGCTCGAACGACATCTACGCAATAATAAAACTCGTTCCACATTTCTCAGCATGTCCGGTGTTACGGTTTGGATGGCGTCCGTAATTCTAGTTTTGAGGTCGTCAATGTTAGCCGGCAATGGTGGACGAAACACTTGATCGTTTATGTACCCCCATAGAAAAAAATCGCACGGGGTAAGATCCGGGCTTCTTGGGGGTACATTGACGTGTCGAATGCGAGTTCGCTACCCCCTCATCACCTCAAACCGAGAGTTGTGAACGCCATCGAAACCGTAACACTGGACATGCTGACCAGAGCGTGGAACGGGTTTGATTATCGCGTAGATGTCGTGAATGTATGGTAAACAAACTTCACGGTTCCACGGTTCATTTGATTGGTCAATCAAGGTTGTAGGTGTTTTGGTTTTGATATTATAGACCTTCAAAGTTGGGGTATTATTTTATACTCATCCTGTATTTGTAAACAGTGCACCAATTGAAAACCGCAGGTGATATTAAATACTGTAACCTTATATCTGGATCCAACATTAAGGTATATTTAAACGTTATTTTTCCTTCATGAAGAGATAAATTATGGTAGACGTAAAAGAACAATTAAATTATAATGATCAGACAGAACAGAAAAACTGTGAGAGAGAAATTGTATATTTGCCTGTTATAATACTCTTCGAAACG
Source organism: Clitarchus hookeri (assembly GCA_002778355.1). Classification (NCBI taxonomy): domain Eukaryota; kingdom Metazoa; phylum Arthropoda; class Insecta; order Phasmatodea; family Phasmatidae; genus Clitarchus; species Clitarchus hookeri. The sequence goes on along the minus strand of NQII01004595.1, from coordinate 46,882 downwards.
CAAGCCTAAGGCGTAAAATAAAAACATAACTGTCAAAACCTCACGCGTACAGAGGTTCTTAATTCTATGAAGGTCTTATTTTAATAATTGAAATAAATATGCCGATAAATAAAATTTTTAGTTTATTTACACCGCCCAAACAACAAAATCAAACTACCGCTGATTCAAAGGGCTCTGCTTACCAAGACTGCAAGCACGAAATCAATGTTAAAGAAATTTCTTTACACTGCATCAATTTTATATACAACTGTTACAAACAAAAAACACTATTGATCGCAACTTTCTCAGAGAATACTGCCACGTTAAGAAATTTTCATATAAATTATTCATTCAAAATTTTTAAATGTAAAATATAAATGTTAGTACTAAATTTAAAAAAAAANGAAATTTTCATATAAATTATTCATTCAAAATTTTTAAATGTAAAATATAAATGTTAGTACTAAATTTAAAAAAAAAATTAACAAAAATTGTCAAGATTTATTATCGTGCCAGTATTCCTTAAAATAAATGTTAAGTAGAATTGNTAAAAAAAAATTAACAAAAATTGTCAAGATTTATTATCGTGCCAGTATTCCTTAAAATAAATGTTAAGTAGAATTGTTCTAGTTTAAAACGGTATCTTTAAAACTAAAGCACTGAGAACCAATTTCTTTAAGATTGATTCCCTATTTAAACACCGTGGCTGCAAGCCTGGTAGGCAGAGCACTTAAAACAGCTACTTAATGCATCTCACTATTCTATAACGAATTTACTCCGTTACGACAGTACAAATGAATAGTCAAATACCTGCCAAACAACAATAGTCTCGTTCTGTCTCGACTTTCTCCCCCTTCCCGTAATTTCCCCTTCTTGACGGTGTGTGAAATCTTTGCAGCTTTGCTTTGTCCCATGGACATGCCAAAAAACCCATCTGGTTTATATCGAATAACTCACCAACAGATTGTGACTACTTTATGAATCGTATTAATGCGATTCACGCTGAGAGCCGTTACTGGTATTCGTAAAGACAACCAGCTATCACGGGAGGAATGTTCAATGAACCAAAAGTGGTTGAAATTTCCTCTGATAGTAGAGATGATGGTCTGCATCCATCGCAGTGGATTCCTGGGATGCGGACAGATGTGAGGCCAATGACACGTATCCAGATTATATTTCTAGAAATTATATAATTAATTTATTAGATGNGATGCGGACAGATGTGAGGCCAATGACACGTATCCAGATTATATTTCTAGAAATTATATAATTAATTTATTAGATGTGATCAGTGTACTCCAAGAGGCTTAACGGCACTCTTGAGCAGTACCTGTCGATCTTTGTGGCAGACAATCAAAAGGACTGGGATTCAAAAGTGTCATTGTTTANGATGCGGACAGATGTGAGGCCAATGACACGTATCCAGATTATATTTCTAGAAATTATATAATTAATTTATTAGATGCGATCAGTGTACTCCAAGGGGCTTAACTGCACTCTTGAGCAGTACCTGTCGATCTTTGTGGCAGACAATCAAAAGGACTGGGATTCAAAAGTGTCATTGTTTATTCTTGCTTACCGCTCAGAAATTCACGAGTTCACAGAGTAACACCATCAAAGATGCTGTTTGGAAGAGAGCTACGCCTTCCTAGTGACCCGCTGTTTGGCCCATCGACAATAGGAAGCTACAGCACCTGATTATGCCATCGAATTACGTAACAGACCTGTTGGCATTCATGATTTTGCTCGACAGGACCTCAGAATAAATCGTCACAGGATGAAGACACAGTATGATAGGAGAAGGTCGGGAGAGGTTATTCAAGAAAGACGGCTGATGCGGCTGTACAACCCACAGAGGAGAAAATGGTACTGCTCAAAGCTACAGAAATGTTGTGAAAGTCTCTACATGATTCTGAAGAAGATCAATGGTGTGGTCTTTCAGATTTGTCGTCAAGGCTCTCGGGCGAAGCTAAAGGTTGTCCACATCGACCTACTGGCACTCTACGAAGGTCCTGACGAACAGACTTGAGAAGGGGGCAGTGTTACGTGTCACTGGTCTGCGCTGCTGACCTTGGTCCGCCGCCGCACGAGCGGGCGGAAGAGAAGGAAAGAGTAGATGATAACAGGGCAGCAAGTCAATGGAATGTTTTGAATGCTAGGCGAGCGAACCACGTATCTTTTACAAAAAGCAAGCCAACACGATAATCCCCTTTTGCAGCGCGCGCTGCTGACCCTGGTTGTATTGATTTCTGCGTTGATCTGAAGAATGCTCTGGATTACTGACCTCGTTCTCTCAGCATGACTCGGGGTGCGTTGAACCTTCCAGATGGTNTGATCTGAAGAATGCTCTGGATTACTGACCTCGTTCTCTCAGCATGACTCGGGGTGCGTTGAACCTTCCAGATGGTTAGCGTGAACTATATAAAGGTGTGACAGGACTCCGAGAGCAGGAGTTGATTAGTGAATGAGTGGCTGAGTTCCGAGCGATAGCCGACGATCAGCGAGAAAAGTGACCAGCGGAAGGGAAATCTGCGACTACGAGTATCAAGCAGTGAAGGTGCGACTGGCAGACTGGACTATTGGACTGGATGCGTGAGTGAAAGACATTACAGATGATTGCAACACGTAGACTGAACACGTGTTAATGATGAGCATGAGTTAACTGACTGTAACCAAACAGAGACATTAAGAAGGATGTTAATTAGAGTAGAAATAGACATTAGATATTGCGCTCACTCTGAAATAAAAAGAGTAATCGCGGAGACAGATAATTTAATGCTGTAAATAACAGCTGTGTGAATAAATTACAAAACTAATATAGGTATTTTATTTTTATTAAGACCTCCATTCCTCACGAACTCAGATACGCCCCGCGGGCGTATCTACGAGCTTGAGCAAAATGGCGGACACGCAACAACGTAAAACCGTGTATAGCTGTTCGTGCAAAAACTAGGAGTGATGTAAAGTGTTGTGGTGTGGAAAAAGAAATTTATTGCAATTAAGTTTGAATAACGTATAACTCTTGACACAACTCAAATAACCATAATAAAATTACTACAAGTTTAAAAACACGTGACGCCATTACTCATTAACTGTTAACGTTTCATATCTCAACAGAACATGATGAAATAAAGGCGACCTTCTTAGATGAATAATTTCCCTATTATAGTGTAGGTATTTACAGGTTTATCTTATGCAACAATAAGTATCAAGTTCGTCAGGCAAGTTGGTATTGTGGTTATGGGTGTAAGGTGACAGCGCAACAGATGTGAGGTCTAGTCCCCGTGCTGGCAAGGTGTAAATTTTTTCTTTGGTGAATTATATTTTTAATGGTTTTTTCCCCTTTTCTCTGTTATTAATTAATCACTGTTGTTTTTTTAGAAGAAAAGATAACTTTATGTTCACTTCTCAGTAATGTAATATAAGCCTATCATTCGTAATATTACAAAAATTATCAGTGCTAAAAACCGAAGTGTATTAAGATGCGCTGTGTCACTTTTAAAAATCATAATAAAAGTTACATTTTCCATAATTTATTAGCACATCATTGTAAAACTTTAACGCCATTTTAAATGCGTCTTCAAAATCAGACCGACACATGGGAAGCGATAATTGAAACGACGAGACAGCCACAACCCGAATTTTTTTAGAACTAACTTGTTGGATTACTTCGTTGAATAGATGAATAAAATCATTAATACAACTAGAAGAAAATATCAGATTATCAGTAAGAGAGTTGGGAATATTTTTTTGCGCCATTGGTATAAAATTTTAGTCGAACACTGTTAAATCTACAGATATAGGTAACAAAATTATTTCCGGTTCTGTAATTTTTTCGTAATGAAGTCAAAATTTTACGGTTTTTGTGATGTACAGGTAATAAAAAGTAAGTCACTTGTAGAAATGAAAGAAAAATTAGAAACAGAGAAAACATTTTATCAAATTTGTGAACAATTTTGATTTNTAAGTCACTTGTAGAAATGAAAGAAAAATTAGAAACAGAGAAAACATTTTATCAAATTTGTGAACAATTTTGATTTTAAATAACATCTGACTGATTTCTGCAATAAAAAACTTGAATCAGTGAGTTTATCAAATTTGTGAACAATTTTGATTTGAAATAACATCTGACTGATTTCTGCAATAAAAAACTTGAATCAGTGAGAATTGAGCCAAATCAGTGAAATTAGTGAGAATTGAGAAACTGATAATCAGTGCCAGATAACTAATTAATATAGTGGTTGAATTTAACTGATTTATTTGTGATTTCCCACTGAACGTCAAGAATGTCACTGCTATAAATCACTTGTTCCCAGTTAATTTGCTTGATTCGTCAGTCAGCAGTTGCTTATCAACTGACTGTAAGTGAAAGATTTTTCACTGATTGATATCTTTGTTTCGGATTTAGAGTGTGCAAGATGATACAATTTTCTTATTTGTGCATCGACAATAAAGTAAATTTGTAACTCTGGAAGCTTATCACATAAAAATTTTAACGGAGACAAAAATCGGTGTGGGATGATACGGGAATGAAATGAAAGTAACGAAATGGATAGTTGAACTGTTATGTCTTAAATCGGCAGATGTAGGCGAGTTGATTCGTTTGGCACCGAAATCACGGAGCAAGCACATCGAAGTCGCAAGATAATTGCCCGGAAATGTTCGCCCACGCCCTGATTTGTCACCAGTCTGCGAGGGTACCCTCCCGCGCCTAGCGCATTGTTATGACTCAGTGAAGGCGGACAAGCCTAGCGAACAGAAGCGACGCATCGGTATCCAGGCCAGGCAAAAACACATTACAACAATAATAGTTTATAAAACATATCGGCTAAGCGCTAGCGGAGCTTTCGTCCCGGACGGCGCGGTATTTGGGANCACATTACAACAATAATAGTTTATAAAACATATCGGCTAAGCGCTAGCGGAGCTTTCGTCCCGGACGGCGCGGTATTTGGGACAATTACGCCACCAGAAACTATGCAATACTTGGTAACACTTTGTACGTGGTCTGTCAGTCACTGTCTATCTGTGGACCCACGCCGAGTTGAAGCCCTCAAGATGCAGCTTAGCATGCCGCTCGTCACCTTCCGACTCGATACTCAGCCTCCGGCGACTGTATCATTCAGGTTAGTCATATACTGTAATTGATTAGGATCTCCCTCACCAATACCATTACATTTACTGTAACTCCTGATAACTGCATTAAATATGTATTATGTCTTCATAATTAACTTCAGTTCTTCCCTCGTAATAGCCCTAGTCACAAGTATAGAATATTAAAAACATAACAGCATTCACGGCGCCAACTCAAGGCCGCGCTCGCATCAAAGTGGTACACCCGATCGAACGAGACCACACTAATTTCAGTCGTGCTATTAGTCACGCATTTTCAGTGTCGAAATGGATACATCCTGTACACATTGCATAGCCGTTTCCGTCCTGGTGCCCAATGCGTCAGTCTGATTGTAAAAATGCAAGTCTTACGTAAAGAAAATTGTACCAAGGTTTGTCTGCCAACTGAGAAATTGAACTTTGAATAGGTAAAATCTATGTAAAATAAATGACGCTGTGAGTACGTGAGCGAAGAGATTTCGGCGGCTCGTAACATCGAGGTCTTTAGAACCGATGAGGGTGAAGTGAGGTGAGTGTGGAAGCATCGCAGGAATGCGATAGCGGCGAGAACGGGGGATCCCCCGAGAATACCCGCCGACCAGCGGCACGATTCCCGAATGCGGAAATCTGGGGGCGGCCCCGCCGGGATTCGATCCCGGTTCGCCTTGGTGAGAGACGAGTAGCCTAACCACTGAACCACAGCGGCCCCAATGAAACTGTTGTCGGTAGTTTCTTATGTTACGGATCACCATATAAACCGAAGCACTTGCAGGTCTTCTCAGCCAACGGCCATTGCTTCCTACATCACCATCCCTGGCATCGTCTGTACTTAACTCGAGCAAAGCGATCGCCATCTCCACGCTCTGTCCCCACAGGCTACGTCGTCGTCGTTACCGGCGCGTGAACCGCGGAGGTCTCGTCGAGGAAGACCTGCCCGCTCGCCGCTCACTGGAACATGCACTTCCACGGATCACTGGCCCTCGTCTCCTCCAGTCGGTCGTCAATCTGTCACCTCCGGTCTTCCCCCAGCCCTGGTACGTCCTCATGCGCGACCGCCCGTTGACTGAACAACGAGACAGCCTCGACGTCGGCACGCCATCGATTACGTGTATAAGCTGTTCATGGTTACTTCCAACTTTCCGAAGGCCTGCTATACCACCAGGATATTCCATCGATTCAAGCAAACAAAGCTTAACTAAGTAGAGAAGATTACGCCAAAGAGATAACGCACAGTATTCGTGCGCACTCAGTTTCATAATATTTTGCATAAGAACTATTTCTTACTAGGCGTTATCAACACACCTATTACCTCTATGTTTTTATTCATATCGATTAATAGTGAAATATTGCAATTTATAGACAAAAAAAAGTGAAAGTTCAATTTAATTAAAAATAAGGTACATTTATGTCAACATATGTATAAAACGTTTGTAATAGGNTCGATTAATAGTGAAATATTGCAATTTATAGACAAAAAAAAGTGAAAGTTCAATTTAATTAAAAATAAGGTACATTTGTCAACATATGTATAAAACGTTTGTAATAGGTGACACATTTAGTAAACAACAAAACACGTTATACAAAGAGTGATTTTTCATAGGTTTGATTTAAAAAGTGTGAAGAAAAATCGAATAAACTATACGTAAAAGACTCTGTATGAGAACGTTGTACACGGAAAAATATTTTTCTCGTAGTTTTACCTGTTACAAAAAAATATATTTTGTAGATTTGCATATTTTTAATAAATAAGAGGTAGTGGGGGAAAATTTTTTCTAATAATATTAACAAAAAAAAAAGAATGAAACTGTCGATAACAACTATCCTCCCTCCCTCAAGCCTTTTACAACGCGACCACTTTATCATATAACAATGGGCCTTCTTTTGACGGTATAATTGGGTATGTAATAACTTGGGCAAACAAATATTAATGTCATCTCTTGGGATGAATTGAGGTTAATTTAGAACATTGTTATACGTCAGAATTACATTAAAATTCCTGCGAACGGATTGCACATTTGCACAGTTGCTGTTTTATAATTACAGAATATACTGTTTTATGAATGTTTGCGTCGGAAAAAGAGTTATCGGCATTACAAACCTACAAAATGTCATTAGGGTACGTTCGATTGGTTACAATAATTATTGAGCACGATAAATACACGTTACACGTAGCCTCACAGTATCACATAAGCCAATTTTCCTAAGAAATTACGTGTATAATAAGGCTGTATGTGTGTAATATGGACAGTATTTTGGTAATACATTTTCATATGTGTGTACCGTACACGACGTAAATAATGGTTTTAATCGTAAACAACGCTTTACTGTTTAACAGTGTAGCATTTCCGAGTCCGTCGCTGGAAGCTGAAGTTCTCCACGCATATCTCCGAGTATCAAGTTGTTGACAGGTGTTGGGTGGCCGTGCACGCTCACGCACCACGCTCCTGTGGCACGGACGCCGAACTAGGTATGATTCGCGTCCAGCTTCTGGCGTGGCTCGGGTCAAAAGCACGCATCTGGCATTTAAGTGATCAAGGATGCCGTGTCTTCCCTCGATGTATCAGACACAGGAACGAAGCAGGGAAGCAACAACGGACATTTTCTCTCGCGGCCATTATTGATTATTCGCCTTATCCCCGCGATGCCGCGATGCTGCGACGAAGCTACCTAGCGACAGGACCCAACGACCAATCAAGTCGCGTACTTAAAACGACGCTTCGTAACCTGCGGCTGCGACGTCGCTTTATAAGTAATGAACTGGAAACAGCGAATCAAGAAACAGAGAAAACCGACGTCAATAAAGTGTGAAGGAGCGGGTGCAAAAATAATGAAATTGTACACTCAAAACGTTAGACGTGAAGTTTACGGGGGCGTTATTCGCTAGACAGCAGGCAACCCAAGTGTTGCCGTCGCCATCGCGTAGGTAATACTGCGGACGGTATATACTGCACTCGTCAACTCGTACCGTTAATGTGTATAACCCTCAACGCCCCGCACAGACTAATGAACGTAAATGTTCAAACCCCACACTTCACCAGCACATTCATAACGAAAGTGTTTGGACGTACGTTGGTATACCTGCCTGACTTGCAATTCCACGTGTCATTTGTTAGATTACGTTCGAATGAACTGGGGGTGAAGATTCTCAATTACATTTTTTATCCTCATTTTAAGTAAATGCCGATGTAAGACGCAAGGCATTAAGTTGTACTCGGTTTCTCAGCGAATACATTAATTCCCCGATCAGCATTTGCATTAAAGGAATACGGACCAAAATTTCTTAGCCTATTAATAACGATAAAATAATTACATCGCCGCTCTGTAATTAAAAACTGCTCTGGTGAATATTATGCAAACGCTTCCGAGAGAAACAGAAATATTTCGTACCCAGGCACACAAGAAAACTGAAAAACTGTTAAATGAATATAAAAGAAAACTATGAAAAAATTAATGTCATTTTTTTGCTGCCCCATGCCACATCTGCGGAAAACAACCCATATACTTTATTCACTGTCACTTCAAACATTTCTGATGTCCTGCTAAAGTTCTACTTCCAGGATATTCCTCCGCCACATTTAAACAAAGCTTAGAAAATCACACCAGAGGGCCAACGCACGACATGCGTTGCGCTCTCAGTGTAATTATATTTTGTCCAAGAACTATTTCTTACTAGGCATTACCAACACACCTATTTTGTCACTGTCTCTATTCATATTAGTTGTAAATTTAAAAATTATAATTTATTGATAAAATATAAGTTAAAGTTCAACTTAACCAAAAATAAGGTACTTTTTAAGTTAACAGAAGTTTGAAACGCTTGTGATGTGACATATTTAGGAAACAACTAAACACGTAATACATGGGGTGACTCTTCAAAGGTTTGATTCAAAAAGTGTGAGGAAACCGCGAATAGACTATATAATCCATTCACGGTTACTTCAAACTTTTCTGAAGCCCTACTAAAGTTCTACTTCCAGGATATTCCTCCTCCTCATTCAAACAAAGCTTATCCGTGTCTAGAATATTACACTAAAGGGATAGCGTACCGCATTCGTGCGCAGTCACTTAAATAACGTATTTCATAAGAATTATTTCTTACTAAGTATTACCAACACACCTATTTTCTCCCTGTTTTTATTAATAAAAATTATAAATGAAATATTATAATTTGTAGATAAAATATAAGTAAAAGTTCAATTTATCCAAAAAAATAAGGTACTGTTATATTAACAAAAGTATAAAACGCTTATGATATATTACATTTAGGGAAAAAACCAAGCACGTCATACATGGGGTGATTTTTCAAAGGTTTGATTTAAAAAAAGTATGAGGAAACCGCGAATAGACAATACCAACAAATTTGCAGGTGACAACGTAGACAAGTCCCGCGTACGGACTCGCATGTCGTGTTGCCTATCTACTCTCGGATTACGAGTTGGCAGTAGCGACACGCAATAAAAGAGTCGGTTTACCATATAACAGCACGATAAAGTAGTTCCGAATGTATGCGGCAACATTTCGGGTTAAACGGGGCTTTCAAAAATTTTCCTCAGTTTCCTTTTAACGATAGACAATACGATATTATGCTCTTAGAATTTAATATTCCGTGTACTTGACATTTTCTTACGCTGTTACATTAAGAGCGAACCGTCTATAATTTTATTGAGACAGCTTCTCGAAGAACATCTGGCAATGGTCACTTTAAAACTTCCAAAGATATATAACGCGCGGAGGAGTGAGTGATACGAGCTGTCATACAGGGGCGAGTTCAAACTATGCAGAACGAACTTGCAGTTTAACACTTTGCAATCTGTACACATTTACTGGTCTTCAAGAGTTAGAACTGTGCTACATAGTCTTTGATTTCCCTCTCATCATCATCCTATCGATTCACGCCAAATGTGACACACTTTCTCCGCTGAATAAAGGTTATTATTGGTTGTTCACAGTTAATTGAGCACTTTCGAAATCAACCTTTGAAAAATGTCACTGCCCCCACCTGCATATATTTTGGTATGCACCCGGGTAAGTTGGTAACTATAAGAAAAAAAGTAGTTACATTTTAATGTGGAATTAAAAGTGTTAGATGGACATTTGTGAATGCTGAAATTATTTGTTTTTATTTCTGTATTTGTAATGCATATTAACATAACATTAAGCAAATTTCTAAAATGTTAGCTTTTCTAAAAACGTCGCGGTTTCACTTGGTCGGCGCATGAATAAAGTGATGAGGCCCGCGGAAATGTTGATTTTACGCATGGCGGAAGAATACAGAATGTGCAAAGAAGAATATATTAAGCAGGGCTTTCAAAAGTGCTCAGTTTAGCGTGCACAGTCCATACTGGCTGGCTGTCAGCCACTGGAGCGCCGAGTTGATGTTCCTCCAACCAAACATCCTTTAATACGGAACAGGTAATACAATATTCATTGTTCATTGCAGTTGTCATAAAAGGGGTATTATTTTCATTCGCGACAATTAGTGGATGACGTGCTGTAAAGTTCTTTCAAGATCCTTACAAGCATTATCGAAACAATGGAACTTCATCCACAACAATTTTGTTTCAGTGGCAGAAAAAATTTACTTTCAAGTATGACACAAGTTTTCTAAGTGTCGATATAGCGTCATGTTATTGAACTTTAACGCCTTAAAACGCACGTGCCTGTACTCAGACTGCATACTGGTCGTGACTTTTGCGCCCAGTTTTCCGCAGACACTTTGCTCATCAAGTTGGATAGGCTACCGGTTTTTTTTTTTTAAACATACATGGCGCAAAGGGTTTTTATATTCTAATCGTAAACAGGACATTTAGTCATTGCACAACGTAAAGTATACTGCGAGATGTGGCATTTATTTTAATTTTGAATTAACTCTTCCGGAGGTAAATTACAGTGCACGTGAATAAATGACCACTGTTCGAGTGCCCAGATGCGGAACGGATGACGCTACCAAAGAGGCAATGCAGGAATTTCTCGCAGGAATTACCGATTCAGCAGGTCGACACCCAGTCATCGAATCATTAAAAAATTCTTCCAGCAGTGTAGCAGCCGGAGAGCTGGATTAACAATTAAAAATAAAAGGCGTTAAATATTAAAAATTTATGTGTGTGTGTGAATGTTTAAATTCGTGAATTATATGCACGATAATAAGCGTATTTGCCAGAAAATGTTTGCTTTCAAGAATTATTTACTTATACATGGTTGTGTGTTAGGAATAATTGTCAACTAAAATTAAACAGGAGAGACTTGTCGCAAGTCTTCACAGGATAGACTTACGACTACCATGTGTATTGTGAACCGTAAATGCAGAAGAAGTGCTTCCGTGTTCGAGAACTGCGCTTACTGAATAATTCTTAAATTAATAATTAATTAATCGTAAAATCTGCTTAACTTCCTGGAAAGAGCAGCCGTTTCCTCGAAGGTAAGATAGCAATGACTGGAGTTACCAGGTTTGAGGCTCAAGTGCGGAACCTCCATGGAAGTGTTGGGGGGGAGGGGGGTGTTAAGTTCACCCCATCTCCCCCACCCAACTATTCCATTAGCAGCGCGGGGTAAGGCGATGGCGGTAATTAACTGCAATTAGGTAGTCAGCACATCGAGCCAGTTCGCACCAACACCCACGCAGAAGTCGGACAAGAAATCCCCGCCGCTGCTGTCTTGTTTAGCCCTTCAGGGTTGCCAACTGTCCCGTATTGTACGGCATTTCTCGAATCCTGCGGCGGAAAGAAATACCCCGCGTGGGCGTAAGACGGAACGTTATATAGGATTTGTCTAAATTTGACAGACAAACTACGGCAGCAGGTTAATCAAGAGAAAAAAAGGGTGAAAAAACACACATATACACACACACACACATATATATATATATATGTGTGTGTGTGTGTGTGTGTGTATGTACGATTTCTTCGGATGTTTTGAAACGAACCTTTGGAAAAATCACCCTAGGCGTAACACGTCAACCTGCTTTTTCAATAACTTGTATACCACAAATATATAACACTGTGCTTAACTTTAAAGTACTGTATTCTTGAATAAATGGAACTTTAACGTAGTATTTTCTATAACTTGCAATATTTATTTCGTATTAAATGTGAATTAAAAACAGTGAGAGCGGCGATATGTTGGCAACGGCTAGTAAGAAATAGTTCACAGTTAAAATATTGTTTTAAAATTGTTTTTTGGTATGCTATTTGTAAATTAAACCTTGCATATTGATATATTTGAATTTTTAGGTAGCACTGAAGGAAACATATTTCATTGTTACAGTTAAAAATATCAGCGCAATTTACCGTGCGTAAGCCGTGGTGGCATGATGTTTTTTTTTTTCGTCCGAGGAAGAAAATTCAATAGGCGGAGCGGAGCTTGTCGCTCTCTCTTTCTCTCTCTCTCTCTCTCTCTCTATATTTCTTTTTCTCTCTCGGGAAGTTTCGCATCGCCTGTAGTAGCAGGTAAATAATACATGTTTTCAATTTTAGCATATTTCACACTTACCACAACAAAAATAATGATTTTTGAATTTATAATTTACAACTGAAACGAGATTTCATTGTTTCAATACTTATTATAATATATTTAGATGTGATGGCGGGACGGTTACAAATCCGAAGTTGGCAGAAGTGGCGACTGGCGACGCCGACGACATGACATGGCGTGTTTCTGTACGAAGTGTCAAGTTCGAACTCGTTGTGTTTTTTTAAACCTACCTAGGCAAGTTACGATGTTGTGATAAATGTGTTTTTCTACGGCAGGAATAAATATACTGTAAAGTGCGTCGTGACAGCTGTGTGTGAAAGAGTATTGTTTGCCACTACATTACGTTAAGTTGGACCAGTGTGTGTGATAGCAATTAAACGTGTGAAATTTATACATTTTAGCCATGAATTCTTTTTAAGACGAAATTAACTGTTTGAAAGTCACGTATGTTTATCACAACGTTGTAACCTTGCTCTAGGTGTTTGAAACACAATTGTATAACGTGTTTACGTTTCTGTGATTTCAATGTTTGCCACAACCCCAAAAAAATACTAAGCCCAGACAGATAAATTTAAATAAATAATTTAATAAACCTAGAAAATAAGAAAGTACCAACGCATAGAATAATGAGTGGAATAAAAGTTACGGTAAGCCTATTTGTGTGCATGTTCACCACTATATTTTAAGTTTGTCGCTGCTACGTACAATAAATAAGCGACACGAGTTGCGTGCTTCAATTTACGGTGTCTTTTCGTTGGACTGGTTGTCCCTTTCTTTTAATTTTTATTCCAACTGACCGTCCGTTTAACGAAATAACCCAACACATATCAATAACAAGAGATTAAATACTACAGTTCTTTCCGCTAAAACAGGGGTTAAAGACAGTCGCGGCAAAATATTTACGTGTGTTGTGTGTAATGTGCTATGTCGTGATAACACATATTTTAATAAAATAATAACCGTAATAACTATCGTCAACATAGACCCTGTTAAAAAAAATAACTAAACTGACCTAAATATGGTTATATGATTAAATTGTGAACATTCATACGAAATTGTTTTTTTAAATATGACTAAATTCTTTTAACAGATGAAAATAGTAAAGAAGCATTTGACAGTTGAAACGTAGTCACATATCAGTGTTTATGTTTACACTAGCGAACCGGCCCGGCTTCGCCCGCGTACAATTGAGTTTTACAGTGACACACTAATAAATAAATTGGGAAAAGACAATTCATTTATGTGAAAACAGAATTATAAAATTATACTATGTTGGCCTAGGTTTTTTACTGATTACGGCAACCCAAAAGGAAGGAAATATTTTTTACCCGATAGCCAAGGAGTAGGGTATTGTTTTTGGAGTGTATCTGTGCAACTATCGCGTAGTTACCACATTTCCGCTTTCCAGCGTCGATGTATGAAAATCAAAACGTGAGTTTCATCAAGTTTGTAGCTTTAGGAATAAGTGCACCTAGGAACTACTTTTTGCGTTTGGCTGAGGGATCTTAAACGATAATCAAAGTTAAGCAACGTTCCCAGCGACACACATTTGGATGGGTGACCGTTTAGTGCCATAACATCTGAGCACTTCCGGGCTTCGGAGGGCACGTTAAATATTCGGTCCCGGTTGCTATCGATTGATAGCAGTCGTTAAGTCATTTCAGAGGTCCTTAAGCGGCCTGATATACTCTGACACCAGAGGGAAAAAATATTTCGGTCACGTTCCCAGCCATTTCATAATTACGTTTTGTTGTTGTTCCACAGAACCCATACAATTTACCGGGATAAAGAGTATCCTATGTCCTATTCCAGGACCTAAAGTACCTACATACCAAATTTCATCACAATCCGTTCAGCCGTTATGGAGCTGAGTAGTAACAAACATATATATACACACTCACACACAGACAGGCTTTCGCATTTATAATATAAGTAGGATGTAGCGGAAAGATACGTAATAGGTAACCAAAAGCAGAACTTAAGCAGGGCTTCAGAAAAGTGTGAAGTAACCGTGAATGGCCCATAGGCTGTTCACGGTAAACTAAGGACTTTCGAAATCCCTTCTGAAGTTCTATTTGTATGCGCGTTGCGTTTTAATCCGCCATATAAAAAATTAACACTGTCATTGGCTTGATCACTTTATTTATGTGTCAGTAAAGTGAAACTGTAAAATTATTTTAAAAAAAATAAACATTTCGCTAATTTGATAATTTTTACGTGTATGCATTAAAAAACAGAAAGCAAAAGAAATCGTTTCCGCATTTACACATATTACCGAACACATCAAATTCAACGTGAAGACGTGGAACTACTTTCCATCCGTCGTTACCAACTTAACTGCGTGCATGCGAGTCAGTGTGCACTTGGAAATATATACGCAAGCAAGAGCAGTGACATTTTCAAAGGTTGATTTCAAAAATGCTCAACTAACCGTGAAAAGCCCATACGACCTGAGGTCTAAAGTGAAAAGTTGGGCCCGAAGCACTAGTTTATTACAAATATTGGATAAAATATTCAAGATGGAACACTGCGTGTCTGAATAATGTGTTAAGTAAATTGTGACATGCGGATGAATAATCCATCGTGTAAATCCGAAGTGTGCAACAGCGACGTAGAGATAAGTCGAAATATTTCCATGAAAAATCTGATGACAGTGACAGACAGGTGTTGTGCTGTTTACATATCTTTGTTCCGTCGCACATTATCCCCACACTCCTCGTGTTTTGGTACCACCGGCGAAAACCTCTTTGGCTGTAGTCTATTCGCGGTTTCATCACACTTTTTGAATATTTTCATGGGGTGATATTTCAAAGGTTTTATAATGAGCTCAACTGTTCGGCGTGGCTCATGCGGAAAACGAGAACGGTTCCTGATTGGCTGTTATAGATTCCAGCTCTGCCTGTACGACGTGATTGGCGTACACGTGAACCATGCATGACTCGCTAATACGGCCGAAGCCAAGGCCGAAAAGCGAGCATCGCGCCTCGAGAAGGCAGGAGAAAGAAAACAGGGCAGAGCAAAGAGTAAGTGGTGCAAAAAAGAGCTTGCTGGCTGCGCGCCTCGAACGCGAGGGCATCGTATGGAGAGCACATGCGACACAACTAGCGGAGCAATCGGTATAGCCCATCCTCTATTATACATCACCCCCATTTTTTTAACTAATTGTTTTTTTAACTACCACGTACAAGAGTGAAGTTGTCTTAACTTGCTTTGAAACGCTTCATCTTTCCCACTTAACTGCTTTTGCTGAACTCTAATTCAACATTCAAATGTCGAAATCGTTCTGCGCGATGCCGCTGGTCAGCGGGTTTTCTCGGGGGTCTCCCGTTTCCCCGACCCTTGCATTCCGGTGCTGCTCCATACTTACCTCACTTCACCCTCGTCGTCTCCCAAGACCTCGATTTTAAGAGCTGTCCAAATCTCTCTGTCACTCACACTCTCTCCAATTCAACACATTTTCAACACTGTCACGTATTAACACAGGCTACACGTCCGAGGTTTCACGCGCATTTTTGGTTGCTTACTATGTCATGAATAAAATTCTTACTTTATTTGTACAGTGACCTAAGCCAACTAAGAACTATGCTAAATTCAGTACTTCTTCCTACCTGTATATTGGATGATGCATAACCTGTAGGCTGCTGTCTTCTACCCACTGTTTTTTCTGTAACAAAACATTTCCAAAAAATATTAGTCCACTTCCAGGCTATCATGGTGAAATAAACAACAAAAAAGAAGATTGTAAAAGTGAGTTGCTAAAATTATAACTCCTTGGTCGAAGTACTTGAAAATTAAAACGCATTATCATTGACGTAAATATAAACAATTTAAAACGTCAAAATGATATTTTATAATTTCAATATAAAACTGTATGTTTTCCTCGAGTAATAAATATAGTATGCGCAATGCACTTAACTTACTGCATTATTGAGATTAGTACAATAATATACAGATAACTACTTGTCGATTTTGGTCATTTGTCTCATAAATTGACCGTGACTCGTTCCAAAATTTGTGTTTTTTTTTTTGGTTCGGCGGTCTTCCCTTTACAGACCTACGAGGAATCAAAGAGCCACAATTTACAAATACTGATNGTTTTTTTTTTGGTTCGGCGGTCTTCCCTTTACAGACCTACGAGGAATCAAAGAGCCACAATTTACAAATACTGATTTCACAGTATTTTTCTTTAGCTCACAAAATTTCGAGAAATTAATTTTTTCGAATTTCTCCGAGGAAGCAAAAAGTTTCCTAAAGAAATGAGGCAGTGACATAAAAGTAGTTATAAGAGAACTGGTAAAATGCATAAAACTATTTTTTTTTGACGTGACAACGTCTTAAATTAGGTTGCGGCTGGGAGTCACTTATGAAAAAGTGTAACGCTCGGTAACGTTACGATGAGTCACCGAGGAGGGGTAATCAAGGGAGGGAAATGAGGGGAGGAAACAGGAGGGGAGCCGAGCCGGCCAAGGAGAAAGCCACCTTGCATGGAAGCAATTCCAAAGACGAACGACGCGGTGGAGC
>NQII01004595.1:8183-28395 GCA_002778355.1 Clitarchus hookeri | reverse complement strand
CTTATATATATATATATATATATATATATATAACTTTCTAATGACACATAAACGAAAAAAAAAATCGCAAAACTGAGTAATACTCTACTAAAAGTGGCATTTAGAAAGTTGAAAACGATGACTGAAAGTCGTATCCTTAACGCTAAATTATTTTATTATTACATGAGAGAAATAAATTTAATTGCAATAGCAAAATAATTTCGTTCGCTGAAATACATATTTCCGACAACCCTGCCACCTACGCCACCACAGTGAATGAATGTGTAACATCGTATTGATCAGAAATTGTATTTCATCGTTAAATTACGCACACTAATCAAATACAGTTGGTGAACTACAAACTGTGGAACTGCACAGACGAATTCATTACACGACGACAGTATTACGCAACACCGAAGCCTTTCAGTTTCTTCATTTTCATTATGTCGTCNCAGACGAATTCATTACACGACGACAGTATTACGCAACACCGAAGCCTTTCAGTTTCTTCATTTTCATTATGTCGTCGTTGAATTATTCATCTGCGTTGATAGGAACATGTGGCAAACAGCTATCTAGAAGTACAGACACTTTTACAGTTGGTCAATGATTACGAACACGCCACAACGGAAGGAATTTGATGTGTGCGTCACACAGAAACGGTAAAAAAAAACCAAGTATTAAGAATAAAACATTCAAACTGCTTTTTTTGAAGTCGTAAATGTTCCGAACAACCTTTATAACCATTTAAAAGTAACGGTAACTAGTAAACGATTAACAGATGTGCCCGTTCGGGCACAATCTAATACATGGCAGTAATATCGCTGACGTTTACAGTCGATTCCGGAAGGTACTTATTTCAAGTAACTTTCTTTGTTTTAAATTCACTTATAATCTTTACAGCGGCAATACTCGTACTTTTAACTATATTCGTGCATTAAATATTTGTGTTTAATATATTTATCATAAAAATAATTACGTTTCTTGTATTTTCAATTTCACATAGTCATTTGGTATATTTTGTTTATTACTACACGCTCGTTCATAATAAATTACATTTATATTTGAGAACAACATAATTTTTTTGTTGTGCATAAGTGTTATTGCAGGCTGCAGGCTCTATCTAGTTTCCACAGTGTAATATAAGTAGATAGTACTAGGTGCCACTATACCATTAACGTTCAAAACTTAACGGGATGTGTAGAATCCCAGTTGTAAATACGTTCTCAGAGCAGAACAGCTGACCTCCCGTGGCGCACATCCGTTGGTACGCCGCCCGTCTGGGGTGCGGGAAGTTCTGAGTTTGAATCCTAGGTGACGCTTGGGTATTAGTTTAAGTAAGGTCATTAGTTAGTTTGTAAGCCGTCCCCTGATAAGCCTTGAGGCATAACACCGGGGGGACGTTAATAAGCCCTTTCCAATCAATCAGAGCAGGACAATGTGGATTTTCGCCGACGTACGCAATTAAATCTTCAGTCTCAGCCTAGCAGAAGCTTTGCTATCGTCATTTTGCATAAATCTTAACTAGTTCAACGCATGGAGTTATCCAATCAGAGTTCGCCGTTTGTAAAAGGCACTGTCTACAGTAAACTAGCCGAAAACGGGTTTATTCGCCTAGCTTAAGCAATGTCTCAACGACTATGAAAAATGGTTCGAAACTGCGACCTCAAGCTGCGACTATGCGACAGAAATGAACACTGTCAAGGCACGCAAAAACAAGACGGCCTTCGTGAAGACCGTATTCTCTGCATGTGCTTGAGACAAGCTTGAGCAATGTTCATGAAATGTAAATACGAACATAAAGACGCCTATTAAGATTGTCTTTATGAAGCTAGTGCTCAAGATATGGTTATGAATACCGCGCCTAGTGCCCAAGACTGTTCCTTACGATTAATCTCCCCCATAACGCTGTCCCTCGACGNATGGTTATGAATACCGCGCCTAGTGCCCAAGACTGTTCCTTACGATTAATCTCCCCCATAACGCTGTCCCTCGACGAAAGAGCTTAACTTAAAATTGTATTTAATTTTGTGAAAACTGTTGAGTCTTCACCCAAAATAGCAAGAGAGAAGCCTACGTGCAATAATTATGCCCTCGAGTTGCATTTAAACTGAAAACATCGGCTTCATTGCAAGAAACCCGTCCCCGGCTTATTTTTTCCGTAAGTTCGTCGTGAAGAACTCGGTCAAAGAGTTGTACTAAANATGGTTATGAATACCGCGCCTAGTGCCCAAGACTGTTCCTTACGATTAATCTCCCCCATAACGCTGTCCCTCGACGGAAGAGCTTAAATTAAAATTGTATTTAATTTTGTGAAAACTGTTGAGTCTTCACCCAAAATAGCAAGAGAGAAGCCTACGTGCAATAATTATGCCCTCGAGTTGCATTTAAACTGAAAACATCGGCTTCGTTGCAAGAAACCCGTCCCCGGCTTATTTTTTCCGTAAGTTCGTCGTGAAGAACTCGGTCAAAGAGTTGTACTAAATTGCATTTCAAACACGAAACAGAGGAAATATCTTCGTGCCAGGGAAACGTGTTCTGTTTGAAACCAACGGCATCTAACTGCGGGTTAAAAATGATGTACAGTAAAACGGGGTGAATGGAGACATAAGTTGTCAAAAATGTTACGTACTTCCAAAATTGTAATTCCAAATATATTAAATCAGAGTTCTTGCTGAGCTGCAGAGAATTTATCTGATTTAATATCTTTTGATTTAAAATTTTGACAATATATTCAAAAGTTTTAAAATATTTTGTCCATATTCACCCATGTGTCCCTATTCACCCCGTTTTACGGTAGTTCGCTATTTTAAAGGTTATTTCCGCTGAATTCCTGCGAATCCCATTACTTCCAGACATTTGATCCCCTGTTCAGTGGACTGATTCAATTATGTAGCGGCTTATTAACTAGTTACATGCATTCAAACGATTAGTGTTACCAATAATTCGGGGGCGGGGGGTATTAGAGTATATGAGTGCGCCTGATAAATAAATGCGTTTATAATTGTATTGGTTTATATGGTCGGATGACGGCATGTAGCCAACAAATCACAAAGTTCTCGAGTGGTTACAGACACTCGAAGACACCTGCAGTTGCACAACGTACAGTGGTTTCTTTCTTATCAACGTCCGAAAAGAGCAGCATGTTTCTACATTAATTTTCTTAACTGAGATCTTAAAGAACTTGCTGAAATGTTTCAAGGAGTTCGGCAGTACATAAAAAAAGAACCCTTGCGCAAAGAAAACTGATATTTTTTAATACCGTAAAATATTTGCTACAATTATCTTATGTAATTCATAATAACAATTTATTTATAATTAAAATTTTAGCGTATATTCACTCTTAACGTTTCAGAAAGAACATTTTTCAAAAAAAATATATTAAGAAAGACTATTATAGTAACTGCTTTGGTTTTATGTAATAAAACCATATTAATAATGTTTACAAATTTTTTCATAACAATTGATGTTATGCATATCCATTTCAGCCACGAAGGTTATTTTTATAACTGAAATGGATGCGCATTAAATCAATCATTTAAACAATTTGTAAACATTATTACTAATTTTTGTTTCATATAACTAGAGTAGTTGTTATAATTGTCTTTCTTGATGAATGGTGGTTTTTTTTTTTTGCAAAATATGCTTTTTAGAACGTCAAGAATGGAAATACGCTTAAATTTTGATTAAAATATACTATTACTATTAATTGATTTTAACATTTAGATAAGGAAATAATAGCACAATATTTTTCAGTGTTATAAAATATATGCTATGTGCTACATAGTTGTACATTTCTGACAACTTTGGTAGTGTGTACGTACACTCTGTATGTTGTACAGTTGAGAGCAATGCTCCATTGAAAGTCGCTCTGCTACCTTCCACTTCAGCCAGTTTTACACTTCCCATGTTATATATAAGGTGTTTTTAAACTGCATGTAATAATTCAAACCACGGCATTTATGGACTTATATAAACCAGAAATCCTAGTAGCAAAAGTTTTGGAACATTTCTGTAGTATTTTTTTATTTAAATTGAAGTAAGGAAAACAGCGCCTGGAGTCTGCAACTTGGCGTACCTCCGTACACAGCAAGTTGCATATCACGAAGGCGAATGGAACTGACGTGCCATGCGGGGAGCATCTGTACATACGACACCGTAAACTCGAGGTATGTGGGTGCCGCTAGTGGTTGCCTGATAGTACAGGTGTGTGTCAAACTACATTAATGGGGGGTTAGCCTTTGAGTAGTAAAGGCTGCCAGAAGTGATTGCATTTCATTTCCAACAAAACACAAACAGCAGTACAATTGGCGATGTATGGTCTACACGTAGTTTCATGGTGGTTTTTATTACGTGTCCTGCTACGTTGTTCTGTCTTAAAACTTTGCTCAATATTCTCGCCGTATTTCAATTGTCTTTCTTAAATTTCGCCTTAAGAAATATTGCAGTATTCCTAGTTCTTCGAAAAATTGGGACAGTTAGATTAATGAAATTCGGTTTTTTGAGGCCAATTTTGAAGATATAAACGAGAAACAGAAACCTAAATGTGAGAAATTACACAAGCTCTGCACGAACGCAAATATAAAAATTAGTTTTTCAGTATTTTTTTATTTAATTATTACATTTTATGGTCTTTCCAGGAAACGGGCTATATATACATTAATGTTACAAAAGACTTCGATAGCAAAGAAACGCGTATTTTTCCGCTCAAAAATCCCTGGTAGTGTATATATATATATATATATATATATATATATATATATATATATCTTTAACAGGAAAGCAAAAAAAAAAAACCAATTTCATTATCATGTATTTCTCTATACAAAATTTTCACTACTTTTAAAATAGGCCTTAACTCGTGAGATGCGCTGCTTTTCTCACCGTTGAACTTTCACTCGTGCTTACTCTGCGAAAAGAACGCGCAAATGAAAAATTTCGAAGAGAGAGGCAGGTTGCCTACCTGTCCCTTGAACGAGGAAGTGTTTACAAGGAACTAGGTGCTGGTGTATCGCAGCCAGCCTTACCCGTGCTAACGGCTCCGGAACGAGGTCTGAGGGGTTGAGGAGGGTAGATGAGACACTGGACGCAGTGGGTCGTGAACTTGTGAACCGCGCTTTGTTCTGCCGGATTACACGCTCCTGCGCGCGCAGATAAGGAGGCGACGCCCTGCGCTTGGAGCAGGACGCATGCGCCACTGCAGAGGGAGAGACGCTGGTGGAAGGGGCGTGGTTCTGTCTGCAGTAACGTCTTGAAACGCGTGAAAATTCATTCTCAGGGCTACGACACTACGAAGTTCCAACAGCCCTAATTTAGTCAAACGTATTGTTAGATTTACGTACAAGTGTAATATTTTTTGTATTGGAAAGATTTGGGCGGCCGATGAGGGTGAAGTGAGTATGGGGCAGCGCCGAAATGGGTAAACGGGAGATCCCCGAGAAAACCCGCTGACCAGCGGCATTGTCTGGCACGATTCCCACGTGATAAAATCCTGGAGCGACCCCGCCGGGAATCGAGCCCGGTTCGCCTATGTGGGAGGCGAGTAGTCTGACCACTACACCATCCAGTCCCCAGGAAAGGAAATAACTGTAAGGAATGCACCAATGAAGAGTTCATGTTTCACGCTGGTCAGGTAAAATCTAATTTGGTTCTTGTAAACCAATGATCGCATAAAATGCCTTTAATTTAAGGGAGGCCGATTTAGTATAATGCAAACTCAGTAAACCAGTCCACAGATGTAGATATTTGGAAAATGCATATTAACATCAATCATTAGACAGAACCATAAAAAAATGAATTTGTGTGGTTTTTATGCATAAATGAAACAATTACTCACGAATGTATTTTGGAAACGGACCGCTACAAAAATTTTTCTTGCAGGAATCCCGCGTCTATAAGGTCTAGCGACACATCTGAATCGACATTGTGGCTTTACAAAATGGAATCGACCACGCTAACAATAATACCTGAGCAGGCTTGATGTAAGCGAAGCAGCACGAACTCAAGTCCCATGAATGATATAATTTCGATATGAATATGAGCTAGTAATCTCGTGTACAACATTTCAAGGCCATAAGTAGTGACCAGGAAATTTCGCAAGCTATTCGACGGTTGGACTAGATTCGACAGTTCTGTGTACAAACTAGACAATGCCACGTGTTCAATGGCTGGTATCTTCTTGTTAAGGGACCTAGAGTTTCTCTGTAAGCAGTTGTGCATATTCTAATTTTTAAAAAACTATACAATATTTCAACGTAAATCTTCTTTCAAAACAGAAATTAAGGTCGATATGTTGTTGCCAATTAATACATTTGGTTATTGAAACATACATGTCGTCGTTGAAAAGTGTCCAAGTCAGCGAAAATCACTGTAAGTAGCCCTCTGTTTGCGATATTTATTCTCTTGCAAAACAGCGTTTTAAACTATAGCGACAATGGCGTATCTTTACTGAGCAGATTGCTGTATTAAACTGTATAGTCACTAATTAAAATTCCGAGGAAACAGAACGCACGCGAAGCTTGTTTAAGCTATTTAACGTCGCCGTCGCAATGCTTCCTTACGGCCAGACGTGACCTTGAGAAGTTAAAAATGTTCAGCCTAGGTTGTACGTGATTTGCTCGTTCTTCTTTTACCCTAAACACAGGTTCGCAAACCTTCAGGGGCACGCCAGGAAACGAGTGGCCGAAACCACAAACGTAGCAAGCGAGTAAAGGGCGCTCGAAGTCCATCCCAGCACTACTAGACCTCGCGAAACTTACGAAATCCCTAGCCATAAACTTACAACTTTTTTTTCTCACGAAAAAAAGTGATTGTAATGAAACACACAAGACAAATATTAACCCTTTCCAGCTTTCAGCGCTACCGTAGTTCGGAAGGGGAGAAAGTATTTTGTTGTTTTCAAACGCTGACGGCTGTGGTGGTGGTAATGCAAGAAACGGGTATGGCCCAACAAAATTAAAAAAGAAAAAAAAAATACTGCTAAACTTTTTAATAGCTCCCAAAGACAGCGGCTTTGTGCACCGTTAATCACATCAGTGATACAATGGGCAGACGCGGTATGTGTAAGTAAAATCCTATCTACGAAGTGGCGTCTCGTGGGAGAAAATAAAGCAATACAAACGGATAACGTATAACAGCTTTTAGCAGTTACCTCACGCCACGCCTGTTCGTACGAACCGAATCCTTGAAATACAGTTCGAGTTCAATCAATAGCTCAGAAGTACGGTAATTCACGCTGCAAAACACCTGTTCGCAGTCAGAGGGAAGTACATCATTATTAGATATGAATGAGCATGGTAACGATTGCCTACATTTATTCTTACGTAAATTAAGTTGTTTTCCTAAACTCTGCATTTGGAGGAGAGCAGAAACATGTAATACTGCTCCATGAACCAAGCTGCAGAATTTAACGTTAAATTAATAAAAACTCTTTTTTTTTTCTTAACTGGTAATTGTGTACGTCGATTTTCTTTAGGGCCGTTCTGTGATTATATCCGTACTTTATGGATTCTAGAGTGACTTGAATCATCGTTTTCCCACGCGTAGTTAGTTAAGGGAATGATAATACATTACATAGTTATTTATAGTTACCAGCTTGAACAGTCCCTTGTTGACATGTAGGGTCCATGGACTCATGAGGATGTCTCCATACCCGTACACGTGAATCCACCCGATACAATTGGAAACGAGAGACTCGTCAGACCAGGCAACGTGTTTCTAGTCATCAACAGTCCAATGGCGCTGTTGGCGGGCCCAGGCGAGGCGTAAAGCTTTGTGTCGTGCAGTCAAGACGGTACACGAGTGGGCCTTCGGCTCCGAAAGCCCATATCAATGATGGTCCGTTGAATAGTTCGCATGCTGGCACTTGTTGACGCCCCAGCATTGAAATCTGCGCCAATTTGAGAAAGGGTTGCACTTCTGTCACGTCTAATGATTCTCGTCAGTCGTAGTTGGTCCCGTTCGTTCACGATCTTTTTCCGGCCGCAGCGCTGTCGAAGATTTGATGTTTTACCGGATTCCCGATATTCACGGTACACTCGTGAAATGGTCGTACGCGAAAATTCAAATTGCATCGCTATCTCGGAGATGCTATGTCCCATCTCTCGTGTGCCGACTATAAAACCACGTTAAAACTCACTTAAATCTTGATAACGTGCCGCTGTAGCAGCAGTAACCGATCTAGCAACTTTGCCAGACGCTTGTTGTCTTATATAGGCGCTGCCGACCGCATCGCGTTACTCTGATTGGTTCCATANTGTAGCAGCAGTAACCGATCTAGCAACTTTGCCAGACGCTTGTTGTCTTATATAGGCGCTGTCGACCGCATCGCGTTACTCTGATTGGTTCCATACCTCTGTTATTTGCATACGCACGCCTTTACCAGTTTTTTTGGCTCTCCAGTGTATAAAGTCAAAGTGACTAAATAATTATAAATACAGGTCCTGAAAAGCGAATTCTGGTCTCCAAAAACCAAATAAAAATACAAAATTTGAAAATTAAAAAAAATTAAGAAACGGATGTTTCAAAAGTATTCATTTCCCGAATAAGCCACAAATTTTAGCGTTAAGTGTATGATATATAATGTCATTAACGCCCGAACGAAATAACGACATTTTTCTTGGCACTTACAAGTCTGAAACTAACCTAGCAGGCGAACGTGTAATTTTGGGAGGATATTACGTATTCTGTGAGGTGGTAAAACTTTCAGTATGCCTTCTAAAACCAACGTTGCGGCAAATAAATAAATAAATTCAAAATATGAGAGATTAATCTCCCGAAAAGAAGACGCTAAAAAGCAGTGATCAAAATAATAATCGCCATTCCAGTCACCAGCGACTTATCAAATGGACTTAATGTACGCCACACTTCACTGATTATATCGGGGCCGCAGTGGTGTATTGGTTAGACTACTCGCCTTCTACTAAGGCGAACCGGACTTGATTCCCGGCGGGGTCGCTTCCGGATTTTCACAAAGTGGGAATCGTGCCGGACGATGCCACTGGTCGGGACGTTTTCTCAGGGATCTCCGGCTTCCACCGCCTATTCATTCCCGGCACTACTCCACACTCACCTCACTTCAACCTCATCGGCTCTCAAGACCTCGACGTTAAGAGTCGCTCAAATCACCGATTATATCACTTATACAGCTATTAAATGAGCTGTAATCTTTATTCAATCACTTAGTACGAAAGCAATTTCATCAAGACCTGTTATGTTACAGTATTCGGCTATCAGGTTAACGGCGGCAACACAAAATAAAGAAGTTGACCTCGTTAGCGCTAACACGAGTGCGTTCGTGCGAGAAAGAGTTGTACGGTTGAGTTTCACGGGCGAATCGGCTGAACATTCGACTTAGTCTGCTTCNGTGCGTTCGTGCGAGAAAGAGTTGTACGGTTGAGTTTCACGGGCGAATCGGCTGAACATTCGACTTAGTCTGCTTCGTGGTATCTTCAAACTTTTTGAATAAAACCTGTGGTAATATTGGCCCATGTATGGCAAGTCTGGCTGTTTGCTAAANATGGTATCTTCAAACTTTTTGAATAAAACCTGTGGTAATATTGGCCCATGTATGGCAAGTCTGGCTGTTTGCTAAATACTGTTACAGGCCTCTGCTCTTTGAGTGTGCGAGGCAAAGATGATTTATTGACGCGCGCGCGCTATCAGTTGCAACCGGAGACGCGGCGGCTTTTCACAAAGGAATGTTTACAAAGCGTGCCTGTTATGCCTATCAGGGCGCGTGCCGCTCCCGACCTTGGGAAGCGGGGTTTCCTTCATACATCTGAAGAATGCTCTGGATTTCTGACCTTGTTTCTCTCAGCTAGACTCGGGGTGAGGCAAACCTTCCAGGTCAATGCCAGCGGCTATATAAAGTGCCGGCAGTTGTTGAATGGATGAGTTTCAGCGATAGGCGACTAGCGAGAAGAGAAGCACGCAGGGAGATAAGTGACCAACGGGAGGAAAATCTGCGACTGCGAACATCAGAGCAGTGAAGAGTACGACCGCAAGATGGACGATTGGACTGGATGTGTGAGTGAAAGACATTACAAATGATGGCAACAGATAGACTGAACGTCTGTTAATGATGAGTATGAGTTAAGTGACAACAACCAAACAGAGACATAAAGAAGGTCGTTAATTAGATTTGAAATATACATTAAATATTGCGCTTTTGTGAAATAAAAAGAGTAATAGTGGAGACAGATAATTTATTGCTGAAAATAATAGCTGTGTGAATAAATTAGTAATCAAATCTAGTTCTTACATTTTAATTAAGACCTCCATCCAACCCTCACGAACTCAGATACGCCTCGCAGGCGTCCTTGTTTCAATACTGTAATCCGCGTATCAAAAGATTTTTTACACTTCTGTTAACATAAAAGTGTCTAATTTTTGGATAAATTAAATTTCAATTTATAATTTATTTATAAATTAAGGTATTTAATTTATAATTTATACTAATAGAAACATGGAGAAAATAGTTGCGTTAGAAACACCTAGTTAGATATAGTGCTCATAAAAAACATAATTAAATTGAGTGCGCACGAATGCGGTGCGTTGTCCCTTTGCTGTGATTTTCTAGACTTCGTTAGGCTGTTTTTGCATGAGGCGCAGGAATAGCGTGAAAGTAGAACTATAGCATTCCTTCAGAAAAGTTGGAAGTAACCACGGATGGACTCTACGATATGTGTGCGTTCAGAAAATAAGTTTTTCCTGAAAAATTATTGTGGTAAAATTGTTTAGTAAGGAGATAGTACTATCAAAGTTTGGGGTAACTTTCACGTAGGCGTTTACACTCTACAAAATTTTTCTTAAATTATTACATAATTAAGAAGGAGTGGTAAACCCCCCCCCCCTTGTTTTTTTTAAACATCCACAGATACCTCCAAATTTCCTGAAGCCCTGCTAAAGTTCTACTTCCAGGATATTCCTCCGCCTTATGCAAACAAAGCTTAAACACGTCTAGAAAATTACACCAACGGGACAACGCACCGCATTCGTCCGCCCTGAATTTAATTATATTTTGCATAAGGACTATTTCTTACTAGGCATTACCAACACACCTATTTTCTAACTGTTTTTATTCATATTAATTATAAATGTAATACAATAATATTTAGATAAGAAATCAGAAAATGTTCAAATTAAAAAAAAACAATGCACTTTTATGGTAACACAAGTATAAAACGGTTGTGATGTGACATTGTATAAAACAATTTAACACTTTATACATTAAATGATTTTTCAAAGGTTTGATTCAAAAAGTGAACAAACCGCGAATAGACTATAGCAGCATTTCTATATTTGTATCCTGACATATGGCAAATTTTCTATACGTTCACGTTAAGCACCTCCATTACATTTATGTTGTTTACTTGAAAATTTTGTACAGTGTACCTTCCTGCAATAATCATGTGCAACGACAAAAGATTGTTTAAAGCATCCGTTTCTGATGCTCCCCTCAGTCACGTGTCTTAGTAGTAAGCGTTGGAGTGTCCTTAGACGTTACTCACACAAAAAGTAGGAATGAAGTGAAGAACTTCTGCGAGGGGACCAAACCACAATGGTCGAATAGTAATCTATAGGACTTATTTTACCTATTGTTTTACCCAGGGATGGAGGCACCAGCAAGCTATGTTGCTAAGTAGCAGCAACTAAGGAAGCCTTTCGCCGACAAGGAACAAAAAACCCTGTTTGCCCCTGAGTAGACTACCAAAGAAAGGAGTCAGCGGGGTACAGCTTCAGTATTTTAACAAGGATTTATATAAACATAACCCACATAATTGATTTAAGGAACGCCAAGTTTTTGATTTTCAGATCTCTGTTAGACTGTGAAATATATAGTTTTGCGTTTTTTATGAAACACAACATAATTTTCAGCTGTAGTTACCACCACATAACACGGGCCGACACCTGAAATACCTACCGACGATTTATAAAAACCATGGTTATCAGAAAGCTGAACTTTGAATTCTGTCAACGCAGGTAGCAAAACACGTAAAATAACTTGTTAACTTTGTTGAGGTATCATTTTGTGATTTAACGTTTCGCAATGAGGCCGCTTACTTGAATTTGAATTCGCGGTAAAGACCTTGCGTAGTTTGCAAGGCGAGCATTAAAGGATGTTGGCAACGAAATAAATTTGTTATTTAATACTTGTTCCACATCCTGCTCAACTTTTAGACATTTAAAGTGATAACTCTTTCCTCACGAAACAATTAAGCTCATAGTTTGAGCATTAATACATGTCAAAATAACAATTTTACTATTTTAGAACTGTGCAAATAATGCAAGGTAACCTACGTACAGAAATGAGATAATTCACACTGAATAAAGATGTCAAGAGCTACTTCAAGACGTCTATAAAATCGCAGAAGGGAATTTTATGCAATTTGGAAAAAAAAAAAATGCTGAAAATAAGGGAATTTTTGCATATGTATGACTTGTGATTGACCCCGAATTTTCGCAAAATATCTTTTGCTAAGCATACCTAAAAATAAATTAACACAAGACCTTTCAGTTGCCTTTGTTATATTTTCTGAAAATTGTTTGGTTTATTTTATTTGTACATTACAAAAACGGTAAAATTTTGACTTTGATATACAATTTTCCAAAAACCGCTCAATCTAAACTAATATAAATAAAGAAAAAGTATTTACAGATAATGTCTAAAAGTTCAACAGTGCGCGGTACAAATATAAAATAACAAATTTTACGTCACCTTACAAGCCCGCGTCACCCGCCATATTGAATTTTTTATTTACTTCTCCCTGATTTAAATTTAGGAGGATATTTTGTGGGGAAATGTGACAATGGAAGCGTAGCCTATCACCTTTCCCATCATCACGGACATAATATATGAACTACCAACAAATATTTATGCAACAATTAACTTGATACAAAATGTTATATATTAATCCATTCCCACCTTTTAATGACAACCAAGGAACACCTACAATATCAAAACCAAACAACCTACAACCTTGATTGACCAATCAAATGAACCGTGGAACCGTGACGTTTGTTTACCATACTTTCGTATATGTTCAATGTGACCACCACGAGCGGCCCGAACGATATACACGCAATAATCAAACTCGTTCGACGCTCATGTCAGCATGCCCGGTGTTACGGTTTGGATGACGTCCGTTATTCTCGTTTTGAGGTCGTTGGTGTTAGGAGGCAATGGTGGACGAAACACTTGAAGTACGTGTGGTAAACAAACTTCTCGGTTCCGCGGTTCATTTGATTGGTCAATCAAGGTTGTAGGTTGTTTGGTTTTGATATTATGGACCTTCAAAGTTGGGGTATTNCAACCCTCACGAACTCAGATACGCCTCGCAGGCGTCCTTGTTTCAATACTGTAATCCGCGTATCAAAAGATTTTTTGCACTTCTGTTAACATAAAAGTGTCTAATTTTTGGATAAATTAAATTTCAATTTATATTTTATTTATAAATTAAGGTATTTAATTTATAATTTATACTAATAGAAACATGGAGAAAATAGTTGCGTTAGAAACACCTAGTTAGATATAGTGCTCATAAAAAACATAATTAAATTGAGTGCGCACGAATACGGTGCGTTGTCCCTTTGCTGTAATTTTCTAGACTTCGTTAGGCTGTTTTTGCATGAGGCGCAGGAATAGCGTGAAAGTAGAACTATAGCATTCCTTCAGAAAAGTTGGAAGTAACCACGGATGGACTCTACGATATGTGTGCGTTCAGAAAATAAGTTTTTCCTGAAAAATTATTGTGGTAAAATTGTTTAGTAAGGAGATAGTACTATCAAAGTTTGGGGTAACTTTCACGTAGGCGTTTACACTCTACAAAATTTTTCTTAAATTATTACATAATTAAGAAGGAGTGGTAAACCCCCCCCCCCTTGTTTTTTTTAAACATCCACAGATACCTCCAAATTTCCTGAAGCCCTGCTAAAGTTCTACTTCCAGGATATTCCTCCGCCTTATGCAAACAAAGCTTAAACACGTCTAGAAAATTACACCAACGGGACAACGCGCCGCATTCGTCCGCCCTGAATTTAATTATATTTTGCATAAGGACTATTTCTTACTAGGCATTACCAACACACCTATTTTCTAACTGTTTTTATTCATATTAATTATAAATGTAATACAATAATAGTTAGATAAGACATCAGAAAATTGTTCAAATTAAAAAAAAACAATGCACTTTTATGGTAACACAAGTATAAAACGGTTGTGATGTGACATTGTATAAAACAATTTAACACTTTATACATTAAATGATTTTTCAAAGGTTTGATTCAAAAAGTGAACAAACCGCGAATAGACTATAGCAGCATTTCTATATTTGTATCCTGACATATGGCAAATTTTCTATACGTTCACGTTAAGCACCTCCATTACATTTATGTTGTTTACTTGAAAATTTTGTACAGTGTACCTTCCTGCAATAATCATGTGCAACGACAAAAGATTGTTTAAAGCATCCGTTTCTGATGCTCCCCTCAGTCACGTGTCTTAGTAGTAAGCGTTGGAGTGTCCTTAGACGTTACTCACACAAAAAGTAGGAATGAAGTGAAGAACTTCTGCGAGGGGACCAAACCACAATGGTCGAATAGTAATCTATAGGACTTATTTTACCTATTGTTTTACCCAGGGATGGAGGCACCAGCAAGCTATGTTGCTAAGTAGCAGCAACTAAGGAAGCCTTTCGCCGACAAGGAACAAAAAACCCTGTTTGCCCCTGAGTAGAAACTACCAAACAAAGGAGTCAGCGGGGTACAGCTTCAGTATTTTAACAAGGATTTATATAAACATAACCCACATAATTGATTTAAGGAACGCCAAGTTTTTGATTTTCAGATCTCTGTTAGACTGTGAAATATATAGTTTTGCGTTTTTTATGAAACACAACATAATTTTCAGCTGTAGTTACCACCACATAACACGGGCCGACACCTGAAATACCTACCGACGATTTATAAAAACCATGGTTATCAGAAAGCTGAACTTTGAATTCTGTCAACGCAGGTAGCAAAACACGTAAAATAACTTGTTAACTTTGTTGAGGTATCATTTTGTGAGTTAACGTTTCGCAATGAGGCCGCTTACTTGAATTTGAATTCGCGGTAAAGACCTTGCGTAGTTTGCAAGGCGAGCATTAAAGGATGTTGGCAACGAAATAAATTTGTTATTTAATACTTGTTCCACATCCTGCTCAACTTTTAGACATTTAAAGTGATAACTCTTTCCTCACGAAACAATTAAGCTCATAGTTTGAGCATTAATACATGTCAAAATAACAATTTTACTATTTTAGAACTGTGCAAATAATGCAAGGTAACCTACGTACAGAAATGAGATAATTCACACTGAATAAAGATGTCAAGAGCTACTTCAAGACGTCTATAAAATCGCAGAAGAGAATTATATGCAATTTGGAAAAAAAAAAAATGCTGAAAATAAGGGAATTTTTGCATATGTATGACTTGTGATTGACCCCGAATTTTCGCAAAATATCTTTTGCTAAGCATACCTAAAAATAAATTAACACAAGACCTTTCAGTTGCCTTTGTTATATTTTCTGAAAATTGTTTGGTTTATTTTATTTGTACATTAAAAAAACGGTAACATTTTGACTTTGATATACAATTTTCCAAAAACCGCTCAATCTAAACTAATATAAATAAAGAAAAAGTATTTACAGATAATGTATAAAAGTTCAACAGTGCGCGGTACAAATATAAAATAACAAATTTTACGTCACCTTACAAGCCCGCGTCACCCGCCATATTGAATTTTTTATTTACTTCTTCCTGATTTAAATTTAGGAGGATATTTTGTGGGGAAATGTGACAATGGAAGCGTAGCCTATCACCTGTCCCATCATCACGGACATAATATATGAACTACCAACAAATATTTATGCAACAATTAACTTAATACAAAATGTTATATATTAATCCATTCCCACCTTTTAATGACAACCAAGGAACACCTAAAATATCAAAACCAAACAACCTACAACCTTAATTGACCAATCAAATGAACCGTGGAACCATGACGTTTGTTTACCATACTTTCGTATATGTTCAATGTGACCACCACGAGCGGCCCGAACGATATATACGCAATAATCAAACTCGTTCGACGCTCATGTCAGCATGTCCGGTGTTACGGTTTGGATGACGTCCGTTATTCTCGTTTTGAGGTCGTTGGTGTTAGGAGGCAATGGTGGACGAAACACTTGAAGTACGTGTGGTAAACAAACTTCACGGTTCCACGGTTCATTTGATTGGCCAATCAAGGTTGTAGGTTGTTTGGTTTTGATATTATGGACCTTCAAAGTTGGGGTATTCTTTTATACTCGCCATGTTTCGCTCAGTGCAATCACCGGTTCGGCACGAAGTCCTCCCCGGGCCGGTCCGCAAGGCCAGGAAGTCGTTCATAAGTTGAGATTGGTTCCCGCTAACTCTCCGGTGCACCCCTCCCCACGCGGCCGTATTTTTTATTGGAAATGCGAGACGCCGGGAGCGAAGGGCCGCCCTAAGGCAAGCTCTTTGTGCCATCGAAGCGGGTTCCGACTGCTCGACACCCGGGCGCCTCTTCAAGAGACGTCGTCCGCTTGCCGTGCACCCCCCAGCTGTGACCTTCTGCCAAAGGCCATCATTTATTTCCCACGGCGCATCTCCGCAAGTCAAGTTCAAGGCCGCCGTCCTTCGTGCTAAAAAAAAAAACTTGTTCAGAAACTGACGATCAAATATTGTTTCTAGTTACAACATACCACTGCGAGGTGGCGCAGTAGCGTGGACACGGGTTCGATTCCAGCTGCGACCGTTTCGATTTCTGTTTAACATGGATTTTCGAAAACACTNGCAGTAGCGTGGACACGGGTTCGATTCCAGCTGCGACCGTTTCGATTTCTGTTTAACATGGATTTTCGAAAACACTACAGTTTCCCTAACAAGGTCTTGTCGCTGTTCAAGAACAATAAAACAAACAATGAAATAAAATAAATATCTTGCGAGGAAGGGTTAAGAGATGAAGTAGATATCCTTAACAGTAACTTTTACACGTCACTGAAACAACGCTATTTTGAAAATACGACTGATAGAGAGAACACTTCAGTCTTCCTCAGACATGGCCCGAATTGTTTATTTCCGTANGCTATTTTGAAAATACGACTGATAGAGAGAACACTTCAGTCTTCCTCAGACATGGCCCGAATTGTTTATTTCCGTAGATTCGTCAAGTGAAAGTCAGGAATTCGTCAATTTTTTTTAAATTTAATTCAAGCAATCTTTTCAATTACGTGCGATACCTAGGCAGGGCTAAATTTCCGAAACTAACATGGAAAATGTTTGCGATTGTTATGTCTCAAAACTTCGTGCGATAGGCTTTGAGAAACTGTGAAGGAGACGCTTTTTCATGAGTACTTCGGAAAGTATAACACACAAATACGTACAAAACACACGTGCTGTAATCTAAATGCATTGGAAAGTCAACATATAGAAATTTTGAAGAAATAATAGCGCATAAAATGTCACACAAATATTTCAACATGCTGGATTGCTGGTCAATTATTTCTTATGCCGTAGAATTGCAGCTTTCAAGGGAAGCGGATAAAAAAATATTCGCAAGGCATGTGTGTAAGTATACAACGATTCTAACAAAAACGCAGGTAAAAGTTCTTCCGGATTGTTATTTAACCNCGCAAGGCATGTGTGTAAGTATACAACGATTCTAACAAAAACGCAGGTAAAAGTTCTTCCGGATTGTTATTTAACCGAATATCACACAATTCTTCCAAACGAGCAACAACCTACACGAGCATACCTACTGCATTAAAATATGCACCATTGCCTTAAGTCACCAAATCGTCGCTAAAGGAAAAAGATCAGTGTTCTTTTGATATCTCAACCCCTCCCTCATAGCGATTTTTTTTTAGATTTATTCTGTTTTACAAATGTATTTAATATGTCAACTAAATTTCTAAGAAACCATATTACTTCACGCTTATCGTTAGCTTTAAAATGACGAATGAATGTACGCAAATTTGATTCGCATGTACCCTCAACAGTGTCACAACACACANGTATGTATCTGATGCGTGCATTTTGAGCTACAGCGCCTAGGAAAGGCAGTTTTTAGCGGTTTTGGAGTAATCTGAATTGATGTTTCTAACGTGCGTGATATTTTGAAAGTACTATACAGCTCTCGTCTGAAGTGTGTGTTCTTTTCGTAGATCAGCACGTTGGACTCACGCTTAATAGTTTCGTTGAAAAACATGTATTTCGAACACTCTGCAACGCAGCTCAAGCGCCAGGTAGACGGGAGCCTTAAGCTTAGTTTGCACGAGGCGGAGGAACGTCCTGGAAGTAGATCTTCAACAGGGCTTGAGGAAAAGTGTGAAGTAACCGTGAATGGATTATACTTTCACAAGGGCTTGTAAACGCGCCTGCCTCAATAGGCGGGGATGTGCGGCATCCCGGGGCAGCGACCCTCGGGTGACGAGGCGCCAGGCTCCCGGGAAGCTCTCGGCGGGTGAAAGGCGGCTGTGATTCTGCCGACCCTAGCGAGCGCCAACCCATACACCGTACAAACAAAAGGCCATAGACTGTAAAAACAAAACGTCCAAGCATTCGTTTACAGGGGAACGAAGTCGGGCCCCTTTCAGTATTATTCCATTATTAAACCGCTACACCACTTAAAGACGTGCCGATTTCGCGTCGTTGTTCGGTGACAGCTTAAACTTTAACAACGTGTACGTTTGCAGTGCTTCTGTCGCTGGATAAATAATTATTAGAGTCGTCCTGGGTAACTCTGCGCCAATGAATAAACACTTCACACTGGAGTGACTGAATCATACGCTCTACAGCCAGAAGGGAAATCGCTTCGCATCTACACGGTGGTCTGTCAGCGTACTGTGCCAACTCGAGTACATAACAGTACTGTGAAGTCTATAGCGAATTTCGAACGTCCTGAGCAATGGAATATCCGACCTTGAGAGTGAAACGTACTGTAAAAATATTTTTATATTTGTAAAATAAATTATTTGTAAACTAGTCGCCAAATATATTTTTTGTAACACTACAAACAAATAAGAGTAAATTCTACAAAGCCTTAACCAGCAAGTGTTGTAGACTTGAAGTTTATTTTTAATGTTGAGCTACATAAACAATTTGGTATGTATCATAAGAAAATCGTGTTGTAAATAAACAATATTTCAGCTGTAGAGTTACAAAAAAACATCTGGGGAAATAGTTTCCAAACTATTGTTTCCAACAAGCACAGAATGTGTTTTAATTTGTGGTCCGCTAGAGTCTCCAAAATGTATCAATGTTCTAAATTAATTTTCCTTCACCGATGGTAATTTTTCTTTGCAGGTGTACTTAGTTGAACCACTGTTACGTAAATTAGTAACAGGTACGACGTGAATAAATGAAAACAATTAAAATATGTGCACTGGTGTTATTTCAGCGTATCGTTCGAGCCCATACATGTTCCGGGGAAGGTGGCATGTTAGTGAACACGACCAGTAGTCTTGTCCAGAAGCGTCGCTACACCGTGGACTAGTCCCCCCCCCCCTTTTTTTCCATCGTGAAAAAAAAAAGTCTGTCTGGCAATCCGTTAACTCGGAATGACACCCTGCAGCACACACATTCCCCGTCTAAGACCCTACACAACTGCGGTCTGCTGGACACGCGCATCGTCAGATATGGATTTATGAAAAAGGAAGGGGGTGGGAAGTAAACCTTCTCATTGGAAACCAATTTTTATCTCGTACGCTGCTAAATATATCTCACGACTTGATGTTTACAACATTTATAAAGTAATAAATATTAAATTACTTTACAGTAAGAAAAAAAATAAGAAACTAATAAGTATGATTAAATTGTTGCAAACGACATTTTCCTATATTCAGAGCTTGAGGCAAAAGTAGCCGTAACTTTTGTGATATCATCAACCGGGTTCATGATATCATTGTGTACATATCTTTAAAAGGAAAATCTACATTTATGTGATGTTTCCTATACGTACATAAACGTTGAGATGAACACAGGCAGTCCAGATAGCGCAACTACCGCCCTAACTAAAGAAAATTCCGTGCAACACAAGACCAAGAAAGGCACGTTATTGTAAAGGAAGGGGTGGCATGTCTTGCCGCTCCCTCCTCCCCCACCCCTCCAGCGAAACGTCGCCACAAGAGCCCGAGGATTCTGATTGTCCTTGACACACGAAGGGGGGTCA
>NQII01004594.1:186658-200190 GCA_002778355.1 Clitarchus hookeri | reverse complement strand
ATATATATATATATATATGTATCAGGGAATACGTCTTTGTTCTAATAATGGATGCTCTTAAAACATATGTATGACGTACTATTCTTTGTAATACGACTAAACGGTGCTGGTTTCCTACTTTTTTGATTTATAAATACATAATGTAAAAACTGTATTTAATTGAATAAAAAACTTTCTTGAGCTGTTAATAGTTCAGAAATAAAATGTATTGTCTGCGAGGAAACGAAGTTATCTCATACAGTGTATTATGTTGGCACCCTAATTATCATCCCTACTGAATGTGTTAATCGACCAGAATTTGGTAATAAATTGTAAATCTATTAGACTTTCTCACACGAAACGTCTGTTGTTTGTCTCTAGCGTATAACCTTAAGAATAATGGTGGAATATTCATATATATTTCTAATTTATATAACTTGCAAATGTTCTAAATATGTGTGTTTGTATACTGCGTAATAAGCACAATTGAGGTAAGTCGTTCTAATTACGCATTGGTAGTTATCGCACTTCATATTGCTCGTTGTTTTGAACGTACTCTGGAGCGAGAAGCCGGTTTCTTGGGCGTAGATAGCGGGGTAGAGAGGGAGTTAGTTGCGCGCGGCGCTACAACTGTCATACGAGTGCCGGACCTTACTGTTGTCGCTCAGCTATACATACCAGTTCGTGACGAGTATTAAGTGTATTAAGTGTGTTCGATACGAAAAAAATTATTGTTTTATAACTTTACGAATGCTTAAGATATGCAAATTTTCTTTATATTCAACTTCTTTTATCCTTATGACCTGTTATTTGGTGATTTAATGTGTGTCACGCGGTAGCCCACAGAATTCGTTTTCTTTGTAAATGTTTTCATGTGTTCATCATAGTATAGTACTTTATAATATGGCTGCAGCAAAACAGAAAAAAATTCTGATTGAAATTAAATTATTCAAAAAATTTGAAGTGAAAACTTTATTTATTCGTGGAAAATTGCATTACATACAATGCGTACAAGTTGAAAAATGTGTGGTAGAAATTCAAAATAAAAATTTTTTTGGTAACCAACACCATTAAATAACCTGCTTGCGTAAAGTTAGTCTGGCACGTGCGCGGAAGCATACCTAGCGGACTGATACATCTACACTCAGAAGTTTTCACTCGTGGAGTATTATAAATATAGAAGATGTGTTTTTATAAATGGTTACGTCATGATCGTCGTTAGTGANCGTTTTCACTCGTGGAGTATTATAAATATAGAAGATGTGTTTTTATAAATGGTTACGTCATGATCGTCGTTAGTGACAACATATTCCTACAAAATTTCATTACAATGCGTTCAGGGATTAAGAAGTTATTAAGGGTGTACATAATTTCGGACAGACATTCGTGTGATTACATAAGCCCATCTTTGCAAAGGAAAGTAGTCGAAGAACCAATAAAGATGGCAGCTGTAGATATCAGCCTTTTTTTTATCTTTCCTGTAATAAAGTGTCGTATTACCAACTGTTGAATATTTTTGAGTTCCAGACGATGACGCGATAGTACTTTCGAAGATTTTACGCAGATTGGAACATTATTCTAGGGGCTGCCCTTAAAGACGCCGCGCGTGACAATAAAAATCGCTGTGACGCATTCGCATCCCGTGCCGACATTGCCGAGAGATTTGCTAGTGCCGCGGTGGGAAACCGTGTAGAGGGCGGTGGGAAAAATGGTTATTCTGCCACTCCAGAAGACGTGTGAGAAGGGAGCGGGAGAGAAAGAGTGTGTGCGTGGGAGAGAGAGAGAGAGTCTTTTCATCCTCGCGAGTTATAAGCTCGCGCGCACGCCCGGGAGGGGGCGGGCCGAGGCACTTGGCAAGGCGGGCGGACGATGAGAAGACGTAATGGCCGGCCGCCATGGAACGCAACGACAGCCGCCGCCGAAATAGCATTTCGCCCCGGGATTGAGAAACACCGACGCGCGAGTGGGAAGCAGAAAAAACGGAGAATTGCTTGGCGTCGGAGGGAGAAGGGGCGAAAGAACGGCGCCCCTGATGACGTGGCCGGACATCACGCACAGCTGCAACTCGCTGCCGGCCGCGACCTTCGCATATCCGCGGCTACGGTCAAAAGGGCATTACTTCACCCTCGACCAGACTTTCGTCGCGAACGTGTTTGTTAAACCGGAGAACGCGCGGGTTTTAAAATTAAATCTGGCCGAAGTGGGGGTCGTGCCAAGAGTTGTCATAACCGCGAAATTTGCGAGCAATCAAGGTTTATTTATACACACTTACTGACGTCCTTCAAAGAACTCCCCCGCTATCATCAATTTCCAACTGCCTTGCGTGCAAGAACCTTCGAAATGGAACTCATGAAATATGTTTTTTTTTTAAACATATCCACTAAGTAAACTTGTAATACAAGTACAGAAAATTGAGATTATACACGTCACGTGTGATGCTACACAATGCTCGTTACGGCGTGTTACCCCATTATTTCTTCTTAATTCAAGGAAACTCTTAAGCCTTACTGGTACAGGTCTAAACTTGAAAATTAGTGCAGTACGTTAAAGTCGCAAAAGTATCAAAATCGTGAAAGTCGAGCTTCGTAGTCGTAATCGCAAAGGCGTTACTTTTAAACCATGGGATTCGGCCTCAAATTATGGTAAATAAAATAGGGCATTTATTATCTTTAGTGGTACATAAAGGTTTACGTAGGAGCGTTCCATCCTCTGCCTCATTTCGTCAATCGCAATAAAATATAGGCCTACAACCAGCTAAATATAACCAGGTATCTTGAACAAGGGGCGTGTGAGGTCACAATAATTCGTGTTTAACGATGGTAAAGAAATCAAAAGTATGCATGCAGCGAGTGTTTCGAAATTTTCTTACGGTGATAAGGAAAAAAGGCAAATTGATTTCATCGCCATGCGGCTGAGCACAGACAAGGTTAAAGCAGTNGGTAAGGAAAAAAGGCAAATTGATTTCATCGCCATGTGGCTGAGCACAGATAAGGTTGAAGCAGCGGGATTCCCTTATTTTCAAGCGCCCTGAATCATATCCAATCGACTCGGTTGTTACGAAGGATGGGCAATGTATCTGAATGGGCTCGAGCCGCCATCGCTGGTTGGTTGTCGCGCCCACGCGAGCGTGGCGTCATAGGGCTGAATTACACCAAACCAGATTCTGTAGTGCTGTCTTGGTAAGTTCTGCCATAACTGCTCATGCAGTCATGGCTGCCTTTGTCTCCTGACATGGTAGGGTTTCATAGCAACCTTCGTAGCAGGTTCCATACCAACTCCCGTACTTGGCCTATCACGTTGCCGTACCAGAGAGTAAGGGAACTCTCGCAGCCGTTACTTGAAATTAATAAATGTTGAAGCCATAAAATAATGTGCCCGTTTCGCTCATACGTCCGTCAGGTTGAAATTTATTTAAATGGTTTTAAAACACGACATAAGCAAATTATGAGTACGATTTTAAATTTTCGTCCATTATTGGAACACTATGAATATGAAAGAAAATTTAATGATCCTATTTTTATTAAAATTATTATTAAAATGTATTTCGACTTTAATGTGATTTTATTTTGTATTGCCGCACTGGGGAGTTTTGCCATGGACACTATTTGTGCTATTAATGGTGGATCAAGGAAGNCAATAATTCGTGTTTAACGATGGTAAAGAAATCAAAAGTATGCATGCAGCGAGTGTTTCGAAATTTTCTTACGGTGGTAAGGAAAAAAGGCAAATTGATTTCATCGCCATGTGGCTGAGCACAGATAAGGTTGAAGCAGCGGGATTCCCTTATTTTCAAGCGCCCTGAATCATATCCAATCGACTCGGTTGTTACGAAGGATGGGCAATGTATCTGAATGGGCTCGAGCCGCCATCGCTGGTTGGTTGTCGCGCCCACGCGAGCGTGGCGTCATAGGGCTGAATTACACCAAACCAGATTCTGTAGTGCTGTCTTGGTAAGTTCTGCCATAACTGCTCATGCAGTCATGGCTGCCTTTGTCTCCTGACATGGTAGGGTTTCATAGCAACCTTCGTAGCAGGTTCCATACCAACTCCCGTACTTGGCCTATCACGTTGCCGTACCAGAGAGTAAGGGAACTCTCGCAGCCGTTACTTGAAATTAATAAATGTTGAAGCCATAAAATAATGTGCCCGTTTCGCTCATACGTCCGTCAGGTTGAAATTTATTTAAATGGTTTTAAAACACGACATAAGCAAATTATGAGTACGATTTTAAATTTTCGTCCATTATTGGAACACTATGAATATGAAAGAAAATTTAATGATCCTATTTTTATTAAAATTATTATTAAAATGTATTTCGACTTTAATGTGATTTTATTTTGTATTGCCGCACTGGGGAGTTTTGCCATGGACACTATTTGTGCTATTAATGGTGGATCAAGGAAGACAAATAATGTAAGTACCTAAAATACAGGCTGGTGACTTCAAATTATCTCTATGAATAAAATGAAGTTTCCGACTGAAATACTGACTCACTTACTCATCAACGCTCAGCCCAAACCGTTGGACGCAAAAGCAAAAAATTTTGGCATGTCTTCCCCGTAGGGCGTAGGTAGCCATAGACCGTAGGCCGCCTAAGCGTTGGTAAAGGGGGAAAATGTGTTTTCGAAAACTCCTCAATAGCTCATTAAACTGATAAATATCGTTGTGCTCTTTGCTGTAAAAGTAATTTTTTTTGTTTAAAATTTAACTCCTAAAATAGTGCAAAGGTCGAAATGTGTTTTCGAACAATAATCAATAGTTCATTACTAAAAGATACATCTTTGTTCTTTTAAATTTAAATCGTGGTCTATATAAATACCCAGAAACCTACTTTAGGATTTTTTCGATATTCAACACCTAATTGGGGAAAAGGGTAAAATAGGTTTTCTAGGTCTCCTCGATTACTGATTAACCCCATAAGATATAGTTATGATCTTAGCTTCAAAACATTGCTTGAATAAATACCTAAAAACTAATTTTAAGACTTCTTAAATTCAACCCCTAAGGGGGTCAATAGGAAAAAATGTATTTTCGAGGACTCAAAAACTTATTAATCCGATAAGATATAATTGTGCTCTTTGCTTTAAAAGGGTTCTTATAAAAACGATTAAGAAATTTATTGAGAATTTTTAAAGTCCAACCTATAAATAGTGAAAAGTTGAAAAATATATATATATGTGTATATATGTATATATATATATATATATATATATAAGAGTACTCCTCAATAGCTCGTTAAACCAAATATATATATTTAGACCTTTTAATCAAAAAATATAGCTATAGAAATAAATACCTAAGAATTTATATTGGATTTTTTTTTCTGTTATTTAACCGCAAATAAGACGAAAGGGGTTTTTAAAGAATCTTTCAATAGCTTATTAACCAGATATAAAACTATATTTTTTGCTTTGAAAGGTTGACTGCGTAACTACCTGCAAACAAATTTCCGGATTTTTAGAAATGCAGTCCCTTAAGTAGGTGAAAAGAGGTAAATAGTGTTTTCGATTATATGTTACCTGCATTGCATCGTCTTCACACCAGTGACTTTCAAACTAGCATATTGTATAAAAACTTATTCAACTAAAACTTAATTAATACAAAGGAAACCTACCTCTTAATATAAAAATAAATGTTTAATTCCCATTACAGGTAAAGTTGTCAGAACTGAACAGGTTTTATGACTACA
Organism: Clitarchus hookeri; assembly: GCA_002778355.1. Lineage (NCBI taxonomy): Eukaryota > Metazoa > Arthropoda > Insecta > Phasmatodea > Phasmatidae > Clitarchus > Clitarchus hookeri. The sequence continues at coordinate 194,522 of NQII01004594.1, read as the reverse complement.
AATCTTATTTTCATAAATTAAATAGTCAGTGCAAATTATAACGCTCTTTATTTTTCCTTGGGGATTCTATATATGCCTATATAAATAAAATATTTATGGTGGTTAATAATATCATATTAATTTTGTATGAAGAGTGTATACGGATATATGTTAGCCATGAAGGATTCAATCTTTGTGTTGGAACGTTAAGTCGGTTTCTTGCAAACAGAACAGTCAGAACAAAAAAATTGCCAATGATTTAGAAAAAAAAACACGTGTTAAAACAATGGCGAGTAAGATAGTTTATATCTGGTTTTCAAACAAATCAAAGCTTTTGTTCACGAAAATAATATTTTATCCAACTGTAATTTATTTTTGTTGCCTTAATACGAGAAGAGCTAAGTAAAAAAAATGTATCAAACTTAAGCATACAGTTTAAAAAAAATATATTGCCGTAGGAAATGTTACGAGGTGTGAGCAATGTTAACAATATGATAAATGGTTATTGTAGTTTGCTTTATTTGATTCAATCGATGTAAATAGATTACAAATCTTTGCACATATTTGTAAAAATGAATGATGCATTCCATTGCCTTGTGGAGTTTATCAACAGCATCTAACCTCCTGTCCCTTCACCACGACAATCTTCTCCTCAAGTTTGGGGCTCCATTCATGCCACTGCGCATCTTTAACTTGCCAGAACTCTTCATTAGCACCAGGCCTCGAGGGAAGGCTTTGCATAAATACGTAATTCCATAACGGACACATCACTCATACCATCCGTGTACCCTATCAAATGTAACAGACTGCAATTACCTCCCAAGGTCTCTTTAGCTGCGACTGTAAGCGAAGTCCAGGGACGGCCGCTAAAAGTGACAGGGATAGACTTTGTGGAGGACTACTCTCTTGGGCAGCCACGCGATCTTCTCCAGAGTAAGCTCGCCTAGAAAATTATAATGCTAGCACCCGAGGGTAAAACCAAACATGTCGTCCACAAAGAAGTCTTTATGTTAAATAAATAACAGCTGCTTGGCGTCGGACAAGCGGGTAAAGCCGCGGACAGAAAGCTGGTCATTTGAGATCTGATAGATATACAGGATGAGTATAAAAAATACCCCAACTTTGAAGGTCTATTTTATCAAAACCAAACCACCTACAACCTTGATTTATCAGTCAAATTAACCGTGGAACCATGAAGTTTGTTTACCATGCAATCATAAATGTTCAATGTGACCACCACGAGCGGCCCTAACGACATTTACGCGATAATCAAACTCGTTCCACGCTCTTGTCAGCACGTCCGGTGTTACGCTTTGGAAGGCGTTCGTAACTCTCGATTTGAGGTGGTGAGGGGGTAGCGAGCTCGCATTCGACATGTCAACGTGTAGGGGACGGTCTGATGTTTCCATGCCCAGAATGAGGTAGACGATGCCTTCATGTCTAAGCTGGTTTTTAGCGATGAAGCGACGTTCCATACAAATGGTAAGGTGAACTGGCACAACGTGTGGATATGGGGTCAGGAGCCTCCACATAAAACCACCGAACACGATCGCGCTTCCCCTAAAGTGAACTTGTTTTGCGCTGTATCCAAAGACACGGTTTTCGTCCCTTTCTTTTTTCACGAACCCACTGTTACTGGAATCCCTTATTTGGACATGCTTACAGAGTGGTTGTTTCATTAGTTAGAAGAGGTAGCGATGGACTTCTTTTTCCAGCAGGGTGGTGCGCCACCCCATTGGCACCAAGCTGTTCGCGGATACCCGAACGAGACGTTGCCGCAACGCTGGATTGGTCGAGCCACAGCTGGTGACCAGGCTCCTCATCACTGGCCCCCAAGAAGCCTGGATATTATTCCATGCAATTTTTTTCAATTAGGGTACATAAAGGATCAAGTGTTTCGTCCATCATTGCCGGCTAACATTGACGACCTCAAAACCAGAATTACGGACGCCATCCAAACCATAACACCGGACATGCTGACAAGAGTGTGGAACGAGTTTAAATATCGCGTAGATGTCATTCGTGCCGCTCGTGGTGGTCACATTGAACATTTATGAAGATATGGTAAACGAACTTCACAGTTCCACGGTTCATTTGATTGGTCAATAATGGTTGTATGTTGTTTGGTTTTGATATTATAGACTTTCAAAGTTGGAGTACTCTTCCATATTCAGCCTGTATTTTTTTTATTAAACAATTTTTTTACTGCCATTTGTAATAAACCAGTACAAAGATGTGATCAAGTTTTCTTCACATTTTACTGGCTTTATTGCACACGCACCAAGTGACCTCAGGATAGTAGGCAATTTGTTATCTATTAATATGAATCTTCCATGCCGGTTTGCATAGCGCCTGGTATACTGACTAATGCTCAAGGCATATTAGAATCTGGTACAAAATCATATACGGTAGCAGGTATCGTGTAACATTGGCTTTAAAGAACCTTGTACAAGAGCAAGTACTGCTGTCTTTATCGTGTAATTTGGTTTTAGCGAGCATTATCACTCCTTCCTATCTTAATCACTGACAAACGTGACGAGTTCTCAGTCACAAGGACCTACAATTGGCCCATTAAGATCAACACTCATTTACAGCAGTGTTTTACCAGGGACTCAAACACAGAACCACTCGCATCTTAGGTCGATACGCCACCAGCTGTGCCACAAAAGTCGTTTCCACTGAGGACAATGCAATAATAATTTATCTATCCCGAGATTATTTTAAGAGTTAATAATTACTATGATAGAGAAATAGATATATTATCTCGTACAGGCTCATTCAGGGTCAAGGATGTAGTTGTTATTCAAAAATCTACGATTAATATTGCTGTTGGATAACTGTTATTCATAATGCGGTTTGGTCAGAGTTGCACTTCTGAGGGCGAGATCAGTTTTTTACTAAGATAACGAACGATATTTTTCCTTGTTGCGTCACCAGCGAACGACGGAAATTTTAAACGATTTTCGGGAAAACCCTTTTTCCGCTACAACGGCGTATGTGTTATCTAACACGGTTCAAAACTGTCGGTCATACCCAGCATTTCGAAATTTTGTGAGGATTAATTGCTGCAATCGTATTTGTGTGTAAACAGTTCACACACAACTACGCAAAATCTAGCGTATTCAATAGGATTACTGATATTATAATATGTGAATGTAAGATATGATCACAGCACGTATGCATGCTAGTCGTAATTTAAATTGACACGCACCTATGTATAAGGACGTTACAAGCGATCTAAGTGTTCAAGGTAATGTCACTTTGTTTTCTATTACCCATAGTTTTTTTGCTGCAAGTCTTATAGGAGAACGGTTTACTTATATAAGTATAATAACATTGCCTAATCTTCAGTTGGTTGATCTTTAATTGTGAACAGTTCTGCGTACTATTGATTACGTTATCAGTTATTAAACCTTTAATGGTTTTTATATTACAAGTAATTTTGTAACGTTACGGTTTGTGAACCATGTGTCGCAGTCCTGAAGTGCGTGATTCGATGTGATACCAACCATACCATTTAAATATTTGCCATGGCTCTCGTCTTTTCTGGATTTGTACCGCTTGGATTCTAAGTCTTCTCGAGGCTAGGCGTTGTGATATAAAAACTCCCATCTTCACACTTTTTTGTCACCTGTTAATAAAACTGTAGTTTAATTGCTCAGTGTCATGACCTGAGAACCCGAGTTTTTAGATTCTATAAAAGTATATATGTGAGTTTGCGTCTCCGTAGGGAACATCCGGTAATGAGTCGACAAGGCATTAATATTATTCATTTTATCAGACGTTTCTTAGACTGACAACATAGATTCATTTGTAGCGCAGCTATACGGATATGGTCATCCGCCATTTNAACCATACCATTTAAATATTTGCCATGGCTCTCGTCTTTTCTGGATTTGTACCGCTTGGATTCTAAGTCTTCTCGAGGCTAGGCGTTGTGATATAAAAACTCCCATCTTCACACTTTTTTGTCACCTGTTAATAAAACTGTAGTTTAATTGCTCAGTGTCATGACCTGAGAACCCGAGTTTTTAGATTCTATAAAAGTATATATGTGAGTTTGCGTCTCCGTAGGGAACATCCGGTAATGAGTCGACAAGGCATTAATATTATTCATTTTATCAGACGTTTCTTAGACTGACAACATAGATTCATTTGTAGCGCAGCTATACGGATATGGTCATCCGCCATTTTATGAGTTTAAATAATGTGCGTAACGTTCAAATATAAATTATTGATAACATTTTTTAGTTCTTAACCGCTGCATCTATCAGCTCCTTAATTAATTACTATGTATACAAATGTAGAAATTTGGGAGTTAATTATTTACAGATAACACTTATATGAACATAAGATAAAATCATAACGTTAAGGGAACGTTCTAACATAGTAACGCAGACGTACAATCATCACTCTCTGTATTCCGCAAAGCAGGCAAAGTATTATCAGTTTACAAAACAGTGTTTTTATGAGGTTTTATCAAATTGTGTAGTTTTTAACAATAGTCGTGATTATAATTTCTGAAAGGTGGTAAAAATGGCCATAAATTTGTAAAATTAACAATAACATGAAAGTTAACGCTTGTGTAATTATTTCTGTATNAATAACATGAAAGTTAACGCATATGTAATTATTTCTGTATGGTTATTTATTTTTCCAGTAGTGCAAAATGGTTCATTAGAAACTTCTGACAAATACACTTCAGCCACAATAAATAAACGTATACCGCATTTCGAATTATTTCAATTTAGTAACCGCTAGTAAAGTTTACCTTCTCCCCTAATCTAGGATCATTCGGACATATGACTGGTAAAAAACGCGTCCACGCTTCTTTCAGTGTAATGACGTAAGAGGTGGTGAGATTTTCGAAGCACAATTTCAAGTGAAGCTTTCAATGGTTCAAAGTAGTTTGATGGAACGTTATGTTGAAAGAAATAAAATTTTTAAATTTTCAGAGTTTACATATTTCGAGGAGTTTAAAATAAACAGAGGTGAAAAATGTTAGGGAAGCAATCAGCGCTGAAATATGTGACTAGAGCTGAGAAGTTGTGAAGTTGGCTGGTCGGAAGCGACTGCTGAGACGTCATTAGTCAGTGGGCCTCCACCCGCCTTCTTGGCAAGCTCCGTCACAAATAACATCCTGCCACTCCACTCGCCAGTTACAAAAACAACATACATTTATTCATTTACTTCACTTTTCCATAAATTTCGCCAAATTTCGATAATCTCAAATATTTTTGATAATATAAATGTACGACTATTATTATAAATCATATTTTAATAACAAGTTCAAAAAATATTATAATAATTTTAACTAAAAATGTATTCAGTTTAATTAATTCGAGTTATATTAAAAATTAATTAAATAAATACTTGAATTAATAAAAGAAAACCTTAAAATTAAAAACGTTTATAACATACATTATTAACATTTTTTTCGTGTTTTTATTTTTGTATTTGGAAACCTAAACAAAACATAACATCGAAGTCAATTTTTTTAATTTAGTGATTACACAGAAACCCACAAGAAATATTTTTAAAATATTCTAGAAATGCAGAAATGCAAATCGTAACTTAAACGTCTTCCGTTTGAAAAAAATTCTGAGTAAGCTTTAAAAACTATTATTGGTTTTCAAAAGTTCGTTAATATATATTTTTTTGAAAGGTTCATAACATACTGAACCACCAGAAAAGACAAAATAATAAAGCACATACAAATAAAATGTAAAAATTATATTTTCTTTATAGTTAAATTTGCATTATTCGCAGGAAGTGACAATTTATATGGAACGTTGAAATATAAAATTATCTGACACGATATAAATAATGTATTTTTGTCTTCAATTTATAATGATTACGCATTGAACATTAAAAATAAATTTCGTATATCAATAAATATTCGTTATTATAATTGTAAATATAATTTTTATTCAATAAAATCTACAAAAATTAATATTGACGAACGTGGTTTCTTTTTTTTGCATCCCAGAAAACATTGTATTAAAGTCAAATAAAACATTTATCAAGATTTGTTTTAATTAATCTTAAAAGAGGTGAAATTTTAACATTTATTTGCGATATCTTGACAACAAAGGGATTTAAATGAAAAATTAAATAAACATAAAGGTAACTAAAAACAACCAACTATGAGAGAATTACGAAATAAATGTCAAAGCCTTCGTTTAAAATAAATAACAAATTTGTAAATGTAATTTGAAGCAAATTTTGAAAACCCTATTTAAAAATTCAAACTTATCTCAACTCCAACCAATAATTACCTACATGTCTAAAGTAACAAAAAATTTACAATATTAATTAAAGATGATAGAAAAAACTTTTATGAAACAGAATTAAATACTATACAATCTAAAAAATTAAAAATTTTTACAATTCAACACATACTATACATTAATCTTAAACTGTGAAATATAATTTATATGAATATTCAGTATTATGGATCTCTGTTACTTTCAAAAATAATTTTATAAATATGTTCATATTAATAAATGATTATCTGAGTAAAATAGTATATATAATAAAGGGATTTTAAGTAATTGGTGGAATATATTGAAACCATTTGACACACTTATTTGAATTTAAGTGGATGATTATTGTTTTTTAATTTGAAAACATTAGTCTTAATATACTTGATATAAATAATAACTCGATCTTTATAATTTTTTCAAGAAAATGTATGCAACAGTTGTATAATAAATTCTTTTAAAATAATTCCAAACGTTTTCTACTTTTTATTCAATGGCTTATATTATCATAATATTACACACAATTAGTTGTAAGGAGCTATGTTACAACAATTAATAAATAAATTTAATACCAAACCATTTAAAATATGTATTAGTTAAAAGAAAAAAATTTATAATCGAGATGTCCTGATTTGTTTAATCTAATGGGTACATTGCTATAAAAAGTATCACGGAATTTATTAAATCAGGGCAAGAAATATCTTGAAATATTCTTTTTAGGTATGAAAATAGGTACGGTTACTACGTAAAGATCTTTATAATATCCATGTTGATAAAAGATGAACGTTCAATAAAAATGTATTAATTAAAGAAAAATTGGCATACTAAACAAGAATGAAGTGGACTTATTAGATGATTTTGAATATGCAATATACATTTGGAATGAAATTAACATTAAACATATAGGCCCATAAACTATTTCCATTTAAAATGTTTTATCTAAACTAGCTGAATACCTGACCTGAGGGTGAACTCATTTTAAATAACACCACACTCTCAACCCTATGAGTAACAGTATATAGTGGGTTGTGCAGATCCACTACCTAGGACTGCGATCTGAGGAGCTCCCGTAACCTCGAATGTGTAGTCGGTGACCTTGATCTAGGAAGACCCCAGGCGTGAAACTCAAGTAAAAGCGAACACGACAGGGAAATTCGTAGAATACTTTTTATACTCAAAAATTTATAAAAAAACTTTATTTTTAAGAGATGGATCATACCCTATTTATTTGTACATTTACGTATAATACCTGACCTGAATGTTAAAAAGCACTAATGTTACTTGATACCGAAATCGCTCACTAGGGTGAGCTAATGTTCCCAAATTCTTACCATTATAGTTAGAGTGTGCACTGATGTAATTGTTTCCAGCTGATATATATTTCTGGCTCAATTATATATTTAGGTTATATCGTTTATTGTATTTAGGTAGTACTATTATTCGTATAGAATTGAATGAATTATTTAGAATTAAGTTATAACACATTTTCAAAATGTAAATTTATTAGTTTTCATTTTTTAACAATATTTGAAAGTAGTATTACGTTACTACTTTCAACTTTGACAAGAACCACAAAAGAAAATAAAAAGAATTATTTTAGAATATATATATATATATATATA
>NQII01004594.1:141929-181779 GCA_002778355.1 Clitarchus hookeri | reverse complement strand
ACCTGGAGAGGAACCCGCCCTCCTCTGGAGCCTGTCCAAGGTCGCGGGTACAGCGCACTTGGCCGGGATCCCCCCGAGGCTCACATCCTGGAGCGCGGCTCGCCTTTCCCACCTGCTCAGCCCACCACCCGCCTGCAGCGTTGTCACGTGGCTTTATCGGCTGTTCGCGTTAAGCTGCGCACTTTTGAAAGTCCGCCATAACATAACACTCGCCTCCACATTGCGTATTCGTCCACCGTTCGTAAAATTAACGTTGCCATTGGCCTGGTCACTTTATACGCGCGTTGACCAGGGGAAATTGGGATATTATTAGCAATGTAAATATTTTACAAATTTATTATTTGATATACTTATTAAAACTAAAAATTCAAAAAGGAAAATAAATTATTTTAGTGCATATAACTGTTTACCTGGCATTTTTAATTAAACATTAAACATGGAACTACTTCCTCTCCGTCGGTACCAACTTTACTGCGTGCCCACAAGTCAGTGTGCCCGCTGGTATATATGCAGTTAAGGGCAGTGACGGTTTTCAAAAGTTGATTTCAAAAGTGCTTACTTTACTGTGCCTTCACAAAAATTCACCACAGGTATGATACAAAATCCCCCCAAAATGTCCTAATAAAAATGACCTAATTTTTTTGGGGAATTATTTAATCATTTTAACGCATAGAAATCACACACTTTGGCTTATTCCTTACATTATATGCATGCATTTTGTAGTTTGTAAGTTTCCTACCAAGTAGAATTATGCCAAGAATTACATTTTATCACGCATTTAAAAAAAAAAATTCTCTTATTAGTACTGAAAAAAGAAAGTGAACGTGTGTTGGGTACCGCTGTATCATACATTTATGTTCATCAAGAAGTTACTGGTTTAACTAATCAGCCTTCTTTCCTTTACATAGGTACAAATAATATTTAACGAAGTTGTTAAAAGCACAGGTGGTAGGTAGGCCTTGAGGCATGGTTGACAGCAATACCGTCAGAGATAGAACCAGAAACACTCACAACAGTAGTGAGACAATTGCAGTTGCACGCATTCCTTATCCGGGCCTCGAGCCCAGATAAACTCGTACCATAAGCTAGCGTCTAATCAACTCCATTACGGAGCATCATTTATGAATGTCACAAAGTTTTTGTATATTGCATTTACTATCCTAAAATATTTACAGGGCCGTCATTTTGAAAGTAAGTGTTTGAGCCATTTAAACCACATAAGATTACATATTCTACCGTGGCGCTACTTGTGTGAAGAATTTGGTGGAAAACGGTTGATTGGTTCCCGAGACATGGCATTAAAACATTTTTTTTAGTTATTTTGTGCTGTCATACAAAATTATCTGATAATGAGGTTATCTATACAATGCTTCTAATAGTTTCTTATAGTTACTGTCAGCATGCAATGTTTGGTTAAATTTCGTTAAATAACTTAATAGATAAGACAAACGTATCAAAATCATTTATATAGATGCCATTTCGAAAATTAGTGTCTCACCCACTTAAATGATGTAAGTTTACATGGCCTACTGCAGAACTATTAGCGTGCGAAATTTTGGTGGAAATTAAATTAATTGTTCCGGAAGCATATACAAATTCTTCTCACTTGACACTATTTAAAAAAAATTCCTTCAATAGATGATTTGTGTATGCATTACTTATGTTTCTAATGAATACTGTTAGAAAACCTAATTTGGTTAGGTTTTGTTGAATTGATATAACATATTAAACTTAATTATATATGTTAACTCCATTTGAGAAAAGGTTTGCCGCACCTAAACCATGTACATTTACATGCCCTAATGTATCACTACTTTCGTGTAAATTTGGTGGGAATATGTTGATTGCTCCTAAATATATGGCATAAAACCTCCATTTGTTTCAAGTGACGAGCTTCATAAAAAGGTTATGTATTAGCACTTTAAAGGGTTGTCGTAGATACTGCTAGCATAATGAGTTCGGGGCACATATGCCATTCGAAGCAACAATATTGCCATGGCTGTTATTTTGAAAATATATGACTATCCCTTTAAGTCATAATCATTTAGATAAAATAGAAAAGTATCCTTTGTCGCACAAATTTTGGCGGGAATTATATATTTGTTTCGCGAGATATGACATATAAGCTTAATTTTGAATCTCATGCTATCTTCCAAAATGGTGGAGAAAAGAGTTTATGTATTGGCTCATTTGATGCTTACATATATACTACCAGTATATAAAGTTAAGTTATAATCGGTTACATAGTTTCATAGGTATAGAATATTAAGCTAAAATGTTGATGCAGCCGTAATTCTGAAAATAAGTACATAATCCACTTGAAACATGTATATTAATATGGCATACCAAAGTACAACTTCTTCGCCAAACTTAGTACGATTCGGTTAAATGATTCCGGAAATATGACATGAAAATATGTTTTTTTTTCCTATGGGTCTGTTTTACAAAATGGTGGATAAATGGTGCTTTGTAAATCAACATTTAATGTTTATAACATATAATGCCAGCATACAAAGTTAAGATGAAATGTGTTTCGTAGTTTTATATGTATAACATACTAAGCTAAAGTGTTTATATGGCCACCATTTTGAAAATATGTTTCCGACCAACTCAAAACATATCAGTTTACATGGACTTCTGTAGTGCTTGTTGTTTGCCAAATTTGGTAGGAATCTAATGTTTTTCCAAAGATAAAAAATTAGGATTTCATTTCAAGTGATGCTATCTAACAAAATAGCGTAAAACGAGACCATGTCGACACATTTAATAATTGTAATATACAATGCCAGCATAGAAAGTTAACTTGGAATTGATTGCATTGTTTCTAAGATATAGCATATTAAGTTAAAATGTTTATATGGTCACCATTTTGAAAATAAGTTTCTCACGCTTTTAAAACATACCAGGTTACATCACCTACCGCAGTAGGCATTCTGCTGCTTTGCCAAATTTAGTTGGAAAGTGTCAGTTTTTTCCCCCGAAATATGTTATAAAAACTATACATTATTAATTGTGCCACTATCTTAAAAAATTATGGACAAAATATGCGATATGTAGACACACTTGATCGTTGTAATAGATACTGCCAGCATACTATGTTATATTGAAATTGGTTATATTATTTCGTAAATTGAGCTTATTAAACTAAAATATTTGCATGGTTGCAGTTTTAAAAATAAATGTCTGACGATTTAAAACATATAAGTTTATATGGCTTACCACAGTACAAATTATTTCCCAAATTTCTTAACAATTTCCTAATAGTTTCCCGAGATATGACAAAAGTGACTATTTGTTGGTATGATGCTTGTAGCAGATGCTTTCATGATACAAAGTTTGGTCGAAATTGACCGAGCTGTATGGTAGATATATCCCATAAACTTTACAAACTTGTATGGCTGCCATTTTGAAAGTGCCTGTTTTACCTGGTTAAATTGCATAGGATTACATTACCTCTTATAGTATTACTTACATGCAACATTTAGTGTTATAGGTGAGTAGTTTTCGAGATATGACGTAAAATCTTTATTTTTTCATGTAGTACTATCTTCCAAAGTGTCACACAAACATCAAAACTCATTTCCAAATTCAATGCTTACATTACATGCTTTCAACATATAAAATTTGGTTTAAATGTGTTGAATGCTTCCAGAGATATAACCAACTTCTAAATTATAAAAAATGGCCTTCATTTTGAAGTAAGCACCTAGCGTGGTTGAAAACTATAAAAGTCTGATGTCCTTACTAGGTAATATATGGGTTTCGAGTAAGGTGACATTTGGATTCACACGTTCGAAAATTTTTAGGTAGGACACACATAGCCACACGCGTCTACACACAAATACACATACATGCATATACACAGACAGGAAAGTGATCTCATTAGTTTTCGTACCTTCGAAAAATAGACTAAAAAGGACACTTATTCCTTTAAACTATAACAACAAAAAAAGGGGTTAAGTACATGCCATTTAATTTTCTCATGTAATAGGAAATGCAAAATTACTGCTACATAAAAAGTTAAATATATTCAAATTATTATTTACACTGTAAATAGCAATAATCAACAGCTTAAATATTTCCATTAACTTTTGATTTTGAATATTCATGTTGTTATAGCCAAGAATTATGATAGACACGTAATAGTCGGATATAATTATGAGTAGGTAATTACTTCAGACCACCCCTCATTCCCCCTTCCCCAAAAAAAATTAATTACAAAAGATATTTTTTTTTATCCTTTCAATGTTCCCCTTAAAAAATGTATCTTCTCAAAACTTTCCTCTAAATGGAACCCTTCACCAAAATTGGCGGTAACCCCCTCCCNAAAAATGTATCTTCTCAAAACTTTCCTCTAAATGGAACCCTTCACCAAAATTGGCGGTAACCCCCTCCCCCCTTCGACAATGTGGCAACACATCTTGCTGCACTGTGCAGTGCAGGACAGCAGGTACAGTCTGTGTCGAGAGTCTGACATAAAGGCGTAGCACAGACGCGTGCCTGCACCGGACTATACGCCTTATGCACTGTAAGTACTTAACTGCACCCTGTCTGCTGTTTGAAGGGCGAGTCTGCTGTGTGTGCGCACAAAGGGGTGAGATCCAACTTATGTTACTTCAATCATACTACACATTTCCCTAAAATGGTATGTAGTAAGACAACGGCGGTTTTTTAGATTTTGTATCTTGTAATTAACATATTAATAGGTATTTTCCTTNAATGGTATGTAGTAAGACAACGGCGGTTTTTTAGATTTTGTATCTTGTAATTAACATATTAATAGGTATTTTCCTTGAGTAGTTCTCTTCACCTTATAATCGCTACTCCAAACGCCTTTCTTGTTCTGCGAATATCACACGGTATAGTTAAAATTGCCGCTTCTACAGCAGAATATCCTTCAGAACGGGCGTTTGCCACGCCAACTGCGGTTACACTGATTGGGAATAATGTGTCTCAATGTGCGCCTAAGTTCGTGTGAAATAGGTGTGAGATACTCTGTGCCGAGTGACAACGCCGGCCATGCATCCCAATATGCGCCCATGCTTACACTTCTCGCTGGCGCACCGCCGCCATTGAAAAAAGAAATCTCGTGCGGTGTCTTAACAGTCACAGGCTGGAAGACACAAATCCGTATGCACCCACTAAGAGGATCTTCCTTCGCTCTCTAGCCAAAACGGGTTCCATTTATTTGTTTCAATTTATGCACACATCTCTTTTGTCCAGTGAATAATGACGTTCATCGTCCTGTCTCAGATAATAATTAAATATTTACATGCGTATCTCAAGATAGACATAGACGTGTAGACAGCTTCAAATCTAAATATTGAAGTTCATTTCTGTTAATTCGCATACTGTCTCAATCAATAAACACTATTTCTACATCACAACTTGCCATAAAATATCATTATAANTTCTGTTAATTCGCATACTGTCTCAATCAATAAACACTATTTCTACATCACAACTTGCCATAAAATATCATTATAACAATAATTTTTTTAATTGTTAATGTAGAGTAGCTATTCGGATTTGATGGTAATAAACACTATCCAATGGTTAAGGTTAGGCTCAAACCATACAGGTGCATTAATTAAGGCCCAATACAGAAACACCAGACGAAGGCTTAACATGTTCTGCAATTACGAGCCATGAGCGTCTAAAGTCTAATGAATAATGACATGAAGATAAACCGNCGAAGGCTTAACATGTTCTGCAATTACGAGCCATGAGCGTCTAAAGTCTAATGAATAATGACATGAAGATAAACCGTAAGATGTAAAATGTACCTTAGGACAGCGTAACACATTCAGGAATTATGATCCATACGCGAATATAATCCATATATATATATATATATATATAAAACTTGAAGTGATACATTAACAAGAAGTTACTGATATAACTAATTAGCATACTTTCCTCAACATGGGTGCAATTATTTTTTTAATAAATTCATAAAAGCTGAGTTGGTAGAGAGGACTTGTCTCGTTGAAAGCATTGTCATTAGAGATGAAATTAGAAACGTATGCAACGGTATTATAACAGTTTCAAATACACACGTGCCTTACCCGGGTCTCGAACCCAGAAATCTCGTACCATAAGCTAGTGAACAATCAACTGCATTACAGAGGTCGTATTTGAGCATTAACTTTGGATTTAAAAAGTCTAATTTTTTCAAATGAATGGAATTAAAAACCATAAATATTTACAGGGCTGTCATTTTGAAAATAATAGACTGAGTCACTTAAAGCATATNTGAATGGAATTAAAAACCATAAATATTTACAGGGCTGTCATTTTGAAAATAATAGACTGAGTCACTTAAAGCATATATGTTTAAATGGCCTATCATAGAGATAGTTGAAAGAACATTTTGGTGAAAATTGGTCTCTGAGATATGACTTAAAACCTCAACATTTTTCATGTGATAATCTTCATAAATGGAACACAAAAAACTTATGTATTGGCACATTCGATGATTGTATACTGCAATTATACGAAGTTAAGCTAAAATCAATTACGTAGTTTCGTAGATATAGCACTCTAAGCAAAAAGTATTTAATAGCAACCATTTTAAAACTAATTATCTGTCACACTTATATATGTACATTTAGTTATATGGTCTACCACAGGAAAACTGTTTCGCCAAATTTGGTAAGAAAGGTTTAATTTTTTCTAGAGATATGACAAAAACTACATTTTTATTGAGGGGCGAACTTACGAAATGAGAGAGAGAGAGAGAGGTGAGGCATTATAGACAAATTTAATGTTTTTAAGAGATAATGCCAATATAAAGGTTAGGTTGAAATTTGTTTCGTTAGTAAAAATGTACTGAGTTAAAATATTTATAGCAACAATTTTGAAAATACGTGGCTGACCTACTAAAAACATAACAGTTTACACCACTTGCTGCAATGCAAATTGTTAGCAAAATTAGGTACCAAGCTGTCAATTCTTTCCCGAGATATTATATAAAAATATTATTTTTTTATTGCCATATCTTACAAAATGGTGTACAAAAGTTGCTCTGTGTAGAAGCATTTGATAGATGTTATATAAACTGCCAACATACAAAATAAATTTTGGATTTAATTTAATGGTTTCGACGATAAGGTGTACTAAGCTAAGATTCCTATGCTCACACCATTTCGAAAATAAGTGCCTGAGATACTTAGAAAATGCAATTTTACATCATCTTCCGCAGCACTATTGGTTTGCGAAATTTGGTAAGAAGTATTACAAAAACTTTAGTTATTCAATGGTGCTATCTTACAAAATGGTGGACAAAATATGTTCTGTGTAGATACAGTAAATAGTTGTAATATTTACTAACAGCATACAAATATATGTTTGAATTGATTATATGATATCAACGATATAGCATTATCAACTAATATTGCTATATGTCCACCATTTTGTAAATAAGTGCCTGATGTACGAAACATAACATTTTATAACTTCTGCCAGAGTATTACTTGTTCATCAAATTTCATAGGAAATGGAACATGTTTTCTAAGAAATTACATTAAAAATGTATTTATTCGTGTGCAGTATCTTAGAAAATGGCGGAAAAATATATGTTTTGTTTAGATAATATATGTTATATCAACTGCCATAATACAAGGATAAGTTAGAATTGATTATATGATTATGACGATATATCATTCTAAGCTAAAATGCCTAGGTGGCCACCATTTTGAAAATAAGTCTAACATTCTTAAAATATGCCATATTATATTACCTACCATGGTACTATTTCCTTACAAAATTTAGTAGATTTCGGTTTATTGTTTGTCGATACATGACACAAAAGATATGAGTCGATGTGACACTATCAAATAAAATGGCTTAGAAACGATTCCTTGTGTAGATATAGTTGATAGTTGTACTATCTACTGCCAGCATTCAAAGTTAATTTGGAATTGATTGCATGGTTTTGACGATGTGGCATTTAAAGCTAAAATAACTAAATGTCCGCCATTTTGAAAATATGTGTCTGATGCATTTAAATCATGCAGTTTTGCATCATCTTCTGCTGTATTACTAGTTTACCAAATTTGATAGTAATGGTTTAATTGTTTCTGGAGATATTACATATTTTATTTATTTATTTGCACGGTGCTATCTTACAAAATGGCGGACATAATATTCTTTGTGTAGATACAGTTGATAATTGTTATATCTACTGCCGG
This sequence comes from Clitarchus hookeri, assembly GCA_002778355.1. NCBI lineage: Eukaryota > Metazoa > Arthropoda > Insecta > Phasmatodea > Phasmatidae > Clitarchus > Clitarchus hookeri. The sequence goes on along the minus strand of NQII01004594.1, from coordinate 173,587 downwards.
CATACAAAGTTATGTTAGAATTTATTACACAATTTCGACTATATATCATTCTGAGCTATAATAGCTATGTAGCCGCCATTTTTTTAATAATTGTCTGACATGTTTGAAACACATTACTTAACATAATCTGCATCAGTACTACATGCTTGTTAAATGTAGTAGGAATCGGTCAATATTTTACTGAGATAAAACATAATAACTTATTTTATTCGTATGGTGCTATCTTACAAAATGGCAAACAAAAGTAGTTATTTTTGTTGTATATGCTGCTTTTAACCGTTACTTTAATAATACAAAATTTGGTCGAGATTGTTTAAATGGTATTATAGATAGGTATACCAATTAAACCTCAAATAATTGCATGGCCGCCATTTTTAAAATTAGTTCCTTATAAAGTTTAATTACTTACGTTTACTTGTACTATCACAGAATTACTTACCTTCTAAATTGGGTGTGAATTGTTTAATAGTTTACTAGAAATAATGCAAAATACTTATTTCTTAGTTAGTTTTTTTTTTCAAAATGGTTGACCAACAACAATATTCATATAAAAATGAGATGCTTACTTGATGCTCTGCCATAATACAAAATTTGGTTTAAATCTGTTGAATAGTTTCTGAGATATAACATATTACACCAAATTTTAAAATTGCCGTTATTTAAAAAATAAGTGCTCAAAGAGGACGAAAATTATAAAAATCAGTGTCTTTATTAAGTTTTATATGTGTACCAAGTTTTGTGAATTTCGGTATAGGCGTTCAAAAATTGAAAGGAGGCTCACACACACACACATGCAGTACTTACAGACACACACATACACACATATACACACATACAGCAAAGTGATCACATAAGCCTTTCTTTCCTTCGGAAAGTAGGCTAAAAAGGAGAATGTAACCCAAGATGGTGTAACACATTCTGGAATTATGAGCCGTGTGCGACTATAGTGTCTGTGTATATGCCATGTGTAACATGTTCTGCAATTAGGATCTGTATGCAACTATTGTCAGTGGTAATACGACAAGAAGAANTGAATGGAATTACAAACCATACATATTTACAGGGCTGTCATTTTGAAAATAATAGACTGAGTCACTTAAAGCATATTTGTTTAAATGGCCTATCATAGAGATAGTTGAAAGAACATTTTGGGGAAAATTGGTCTCTGAGATATGACTTAAAACCTCAACATTTTCCATGTGATAATCTTCATAAATGGAAGACAAAAAACTTATGTATTGGCACATTCGATGATTGTATACTGCAATTATACGAAGTTAAGCTAAAATAAATTACGTAGTTTCGTAGATATAGCACTCTAAGAAAAAAGTATTTAATAGCAACCATTTTAAAACTAATTGTCTGTCACACTTATATATGTACATTTAGTTATATGGTCTACCACAGGAAAACTGTTTCGCCAAATTTGGTAAGAANATCTGTCACACTTATATATGTACATTTAGTTATATGGTCTACCACAGGAAAACTGTTTCGCCAAATTTGGTAAGAAAGGTTTAATTTTTTCTAGAGATATGACAAAAACTACATTTTTATTGAGGGGCGAACTTACGAAATGAGAGAGAGAGAGAGAGGTGAGGCATTATAGACAAATTTAATGTTTTTAAGAGATAATGCCAATATAAAGGTTAGGTTGAAATTTGTTTCGTTAGTAAAAATGTACTGAGTTAAAATATTTATAGCAACAATTTTGAAAATACGTGGCTGACCTACTAAAAACATAACAGTTTACACCACTTGCTGCAATGCAAATTGTTAGCAAAATTAGGTACCAAGCTGTCAATTCTTTCCCGAGATATTATATAAAAATATTATTTTTTTATTGCCATATCTTACAAAATGGTGTACAAAAGTTGCTCTGTGTAGAAGCATTTGATAGATGTTATATAAACTGCCAACATACAAAATAAATTTTGGATTTAATTTAATGGTTTCGACGATAAGGTGTACTAAGCTAAGATTCCTATGCTCACACCATTTCGAAAATAAGTGCCTGAGATACTTAGAAAATGCAATTTTACATCATCTTCCGCAGCACTATTGGTTTGCGAAATTTGGTAAGAAGTATTACAAAAACTTTAGTTATTCAATGTTGCTATCTTACAAAATGGTGGACAAAATATGTTCTGTGTAGATACAGTAAATAGTTGTAATATTTACTAACAACATACAAATATATGTTTGAATTGATTACATGATATCGACGATATAGCATTATCAACTAATATTGCTATATGTCCACCATTTTGTAAATAAGTGCCTGATGTACGAAACATAACATTTTATAACTTCTGCCAGAGTATTACTTGTTCATCAAATTTCATAGGAAATGGAACATGTTTTCTAAGAAATTACATTAAAAATGTATTTATTCGTGTGCAGTATCTTAGAAAATGGCGGAAAAATATATGTTTTGTTTAGATAATATATGTTATATCAACTGCCATAATACAAGGATAAGTTAGAATTGATTATATGATTATGACGATATATCATTCTAAGCTAAAATGCCTAGGTGGCCGCCATTTTGAAAATAAGTCTAACATTCTTAAAATATGCCATATTATATTACCTACCATGGTACTATTTCCTTACAAAATTTAGTAGATTTCGGTTTATTGTTTGTCGATACATGACACAAAAGATATGAGTCGATGTGACACTATCAAATAAAATGGCTTAGAAACGATTCCTTGTGTAGATATAGTTGATAGTTGTACTATCTACTGCCAGCATTCAAAGTTAATTTGGAATTGATTGCATGGTTTTGACGATGTGGCATTTAAAGCTAAAATAACTAAATGTCCGCCATTTTGAAAATATGTGTCTGATGCATTTAAATCATGCAGTTTTACATCATCTTCTGCTGTATTACTAGTTTACCAAATTTGATAGTAATGGTTTAATTGTTTCTGGAGATATTACATATTTATTTATTTATTTGCATGGTGCTATCTTACAAAATGGCGGACATAATATTATCTGTGTAGATACAGTTGATAATTGTTATATCTACTGCCAGCATACAAAGTTATGTTAGAATTTATTAGACAATTTCGACTATATATCATTCTGAGCTATAATAGCTATGTAGCCGCCATTTTTTTAATAATTGTCTGACATGTTTGAAACACATTACTTAACATAGTCTGCATCAGTACTACATGCTTGTTAAATGTAGTAGGAATCGGTCAATATTTTACTGAGATAAAACATAATAACTTATTTTATTCGTATGGTGCTATCTTACAAAATGGCAAACAAAAGTAGTTATTTTTTGTTGTATATGCTGCTTTTAACCGTTACTTTAATAATACAAAATTTGGTCGAGATTGTTTAAATGGTATTATAGATAGGTATACCAATTAAGCCTCAAATAATTGCATGGCCGCCATTTTGAAAATTAGTTCCTTATAAAGTTTAATTACTTACGTTTACTTGTACTATCACATAATTACTTACCTTCTAAATTGGGTGTGAATTGTTTAATAGTTTACTAGATATAATGCAAAATACTTATTTCTTAGTTGTTTTTTTTTTTCAAAATGGTTGACCAACAACAATATTCATATAAAAATGAGATGCTTACTTGATGCTCTGCCATAATACAAAATTTGGTTTAAATCTGTTGAATAGTTTCTGAGATATAACATATTACACCAAATTTTAAAATTGCCGTTATTTAAAAAATAAGTGCTCAAAGAGGACGAAAATTATAAAAATTAGTGTCTTTATTAAGTATTATATGTGTACCAAGTTTTGTGAATTTCGGTATAGGCGTTCAAAAATTGAAAGGAGGCTCACACACACAACACATGCAGTACTTACAGACACACACATACACACATATACACACATACAGCAAAGTGATCACATAAGCCTTTCTTTCCTTCGGAAAGTAGGCTAAAAAGGAGAATGTAACCCAAGGTGGTGTAACACATTCTGGAATTATGAGCCGTGTGCGACTATAGTGTCTGTATATATGCCATGTGTAACATGTTCTGCAATTAGGATCTGTATGCAACTATTGTCAGTGGTAATACGACAAGAAGAANATATATGCCATGTGTAACATGTTCTGCAATTAGGATCTGTATGCAACTATTGTCAGTGGTAATACGACAAGAAGAAATACCACAATAAGGAATATGTAACCTAAGAAGACATAGCACATTCTGGAGTTATGAAATTATGTTATTAGACATGACGTGAGACCATATGATAGAAAATGTAACCTAGGATGTCAAAAAACATTCTGGAATTATGAGCCGTATACTTCTATAGTCTATGTATATAAAGACATGAATTAAGGCCTTAAAACGGAGGCTATAACCTAGTACAGCAAATCATGTTCTGTGATAATGGTTTATATACAACTACAGTCTATGTAAGTAAAACAACAAGTGAGGCCATAAGATGGAGGATGTACCCCAGGATGGGATAACACATTCTGAAATTATGAGCTAAATGCGACTATAAATCTTGTGTGTATGACATGATGTTGGACCATTAAATAGAGAACACACCCATGGATGGCGTTAAGATTTTCTACAATTATAAGCCATATGTATTTATAGTCGAGAAAATTATAACCTGAAATAAAAAAAAACTGAAAATGTACCCTAGGAAGGCGTAACGTGTTCTTGAATAACAGCCCATAGTAGACTGTGGTCATTATAACTATGGCATTTAATGAGATCATTAGATGCAAAATATAACAAACGATGGTGTAACACGTCCTGGAATTATGAGCCATAAGCGACTATGGTCTATGTAAGTATGACATGAAGTGAATTCATAAGATGGAGGATGTAACCTATAAGAGTATAACATGTTCTTTAATTATGATCCATATGCGACTATAGTCTATGTAAGTATGATATGAAATGATGCTATAACATGATGGATGTAATATGGGATGGGTAACGTGTTCTGGAATTATGATCCGTACTCGAATATAGTCTCCGAAAGTATAATATTAAGTGAGACCATACGATGGATAATATGCCCTCAGATGGTGTAACACGTTCTGGATTTATAAGTTATATCCGTCTAAAGTCTAGTAATGTATGCCAGGAAGTGAGTTCATAAGATTGGGTCTGTAACCTAGCAGGGTATAACTTGTTCTGTAATTATTTGCCATTTGTATATATAGACTACCAAAGTATGACATTAAATGAGACAATAAGTTGGAGAAGCTACGGAAAACGTTGGTGAGCGAAAAGGAAATATTTCGAAAATATTCGCCCGNAAATGAGACAATAAGTTGGAGAAGCTACGGAAAACGTTGGTGAGCGAAAAGGAAATATTTCGAAAATATTCGCCCGCAATTAGCAGCATCCATTACACTATTCCTGGGAACACAAATTTAATCCGCTGAAAATCGAGCCTCGATCGACTTTGAGGTAAGCAAATAGACTAACAGCAGGGCCACCGAATTTCCCACTGTTATCTTGTTTTATCCGAATAAATTACATACATATCTTCTATACAGTCGATTAACTTGTCCGGAAATCATCCGAAGTTCAAATATTATCTTATTTTGGGTTATGAAAATGGGAATGAGTGAGTAAATGAGTGAAGAGATTTGGGCTGTTCTTAACAGCGAAGTCTTGGTTTCCAGGGTTTCGGCGGTATCTGCCATGTTCCAGTAAATAATTTCTCAATTGTAGCGTTTAATCAATGGGAAGGTGAGAAATTTTATAAATAAAAATATAATTGCCACCCTCATACTAGTCGTAAAAATATTTTCAAGAGGCCCTTTTAAAGATAAAATTGTACGAAAGAATAAAGTATGCAAAATATTGCTATTTATTTTACCCTTTTCATGAGAAGCAGCTAGAATAATCACAAAGTAGGCCTATTTTAATTATATGTAATATTATTTGCGTATAGAACACCCTGTAATTAAATTTGTTTAAATTTAAATTATAGTTTTAAATTCGCGGAGAGTAAAAATGTAAAGCAGACTAAATGACAGTAACTTAATTTAGCTACTCTGTTAACTCATTTAGTAATACGTAATTCAGTAAATTTGTGTATTGATTCAATTGCCCATAAATCATATTTCGCACCATATGTTATGGACTATTTTATAAGTTCCAAATAATTTCCAATGGTAATTTACATAAATATTACACAACCAGAATATAAAAATTGAGAAAAATTTGCTTCTTTAAATTAAATATTTATGATAATATTTGTGTGCACGTCCTACATGTCAGGTAAGAATATTGGGTAGCGGTGTGCAACGAGAGATATTGGTCACCTAATTCCTACCATTCTTGGCCACGGACACGAATGAGTGGTAATTTTAGGCGAGTTAGAGTACTTGGAAATGTTACTGAAAAACTCGCTCATAAAAAGCACTTTCGTCGCTCAAAATGCATTTGGTCATTCGAACATTCGAACCCGCCCGGACTATTATGAGAAGTGAACGAGGGAACTGCCCAGATCTCTCGCACGTCACTCACAACTGGGGTAATGTCACCACGCTGCATTCAAAGTACAACAGTACAGAGTAAAGTTACGTGAGTGCAGTGTAATCATTGTAGTCTCAGTGGGCAGTGTCCTACACATCGACGTATTAACGTGTCTGTACCCAGCGGCCTCCGACACTAAGCCAGTGGGAGAATAGTCTTTCAGTCGAACGAGCTGCTTCGAACGTACCGAGTCTCGCTTTGTTCAGTCCGTGACAATGTGCTGTGCACAACTGCGAACGTGCCTCGGATGTTTGGCGCAACGTTTAGAACGAGTTAGGCTCAAAACAATCAGCGAGTCCCATTTAGCACCAAAGAAGCGAGCTCGTAAAATTGTGACCTTGAACATCTCCTAGTCATGTAACAAAGTATTTTAGTAAAACGAAACGAGCAATCAGGTTGAATAAAATCATATTTGTGTTCGAACGAAGAAGTCTCCGAAAACGGTGTACACAATTCGTAATATATTAGTGTACCGAGTTTGACTCTGTGTCGATGCCTCAGCCTTTCTAGTTGTTGGCGAATTTGTTGTAATGGAANTATTACAAACGTTTACAATAACAAAGCAATGCATGAACATTAATTGGAGAAAATGATTACGTGATGAATCCTCTACTCTGTAGCATCGAACCAAACAGTCCTTGGTTGAGTTTCTGGGGAATCGCTTTGTTAAGCTGCTTCTACACGAGTCCAAAGTTCATTGGCATTAACTGCTGGATGAGAATGACGAGTCACTGTAGTTGCTGTATGACCATATCGTCATTTATTTTGAAGTTCGATGATTTCATTCGAAAGTCTTTCAAGTGTGTAAATCGCGCAAACCAACTCTACTGCACGACGCATGTTACTCACTACGTCTTTAGCTTTAACCGTCTTATCATAATCGCCTGTGTAATCAGTGTCCATCGATGCAGCAACAGTTATTGGCGGTAACACTTGCAGACTCTCAGAAGGCAATTTATTGCAGTTGTTGATGTGGTTCTTCAATGTATCGCCTTGCACAGACTGCATGTGGCCATTGTCGTAATATTTTCTCACGAGGAAAGGTTTTTTTCGTACAGATGGTTGCATCATGTAGCCGAGCGTTTTGACTGAAGGAGAAAACTCAAGCACAGAATCGCTCACGCATGGGTGAAATCGCAAGAAATCAATAAATCATTTAACCCTATTGCATAATAATGTGCTTAAATGCATGTCTAACAATGCGTAAAACAATCAGTTATAATTTTATACGACAGGTATAATGTATGTTTCAAAAATTCAAATCTTAAACACGATATAATATAGTATTTTGATTACAGGAAAAAATTTTACTCTGAATGTCAGTANTCAAAAATTCAAATCTTAAACACGATATAATATAGTATTTTGATTACAGGAAAAAATTTTACTCTGAATGTCAGTAAAAATGTGCAAAAGTGCTGTATTAAAAATTAAACCGAAAGTAAGTGGCTGAAAGAAATAAAATTTGTTATTAACAAGTTACTGGTATATCGAATAATCATATATTCATATACGCTTACACATTCAAGAAATTATGAGGTCAAGTCATGATAAATAAAAGTCCATTAAATCACGTGGGAATGAAAAGCGTATTTTACAATATGCAAAGTAAATATAATTTTTAGGCAGAATAATTTTTCAAAAAACTGGATAACTGAGTTCTTTTTTACTAAATTAGTGCAAACAGTAAAAAATTCACCACACTCTCTTCTCTTAAAATAATTTAGTGACTCCAGAGGTTCAATTATCTTCAAATTGTGTAATATTTCCAGGGTCAGAGCATGAAAAAAACAATGTAGGCTTTTCTTATGCCGTTATTTTGAAATAGTTTACCAAATACGTTTCAAAAATTCTACAATTCGGTGGAGCTAACTTTGTATTATGTATGTGCTAAGCTTGTTGGGATTCGTTTCGGTATTTCAGTAGACACAAAAAAATTGTATTCCTTTGGTAGAACTATATTTCAAAATTGCTACTATTGTAAAGTAAAAATAAGGAACCATAATACTTGCGATAAGTACTATCAGTATACTAAATTTGGTTGAAATAAATACAAAAGGGAAAAAAAATTTCGTCACCTTACGGAAAAGTGCCGTTAAAAAATTCCAGAATCCTCCATAAAATAACGAACTTGTTGATTTCTCAAAAACTGACTTTTCGTTAATTTTATACCATCTCGCCATAAATTTCTCTGTACTTCCGATTTAAAAGAAAAGGAATATGATAAAATATTTTATTTTTCTTAAGCGGGCGTTTTACTGTTAATAAAAGATAAATTAAAATGAGTTAAAGTACATTTTTGTGGTGAGAGATTTGACCGCAAATCAAAATCTTGGGAGGGCACTAACAACTCACAATCTTCTTGTGACAGAATAGGGTGTAAATACGGTAGTGGAAATACATTGAGAAAAGCCTATTAAACATAGTCCAATCCAAATGGATTGTACAATACAAACTGATAGCACGTAGAGTGAGTGCACTCTGATCGTAAAATGAATGTGTACCATTAACCAGCATCGGTCAGCAGTTCATTCGTTACACTGAGCGTGGCCGTGTACTTACTGGGACTCTGAGAGAGTATCTGGACGTTCCGCAGAGTTGTCGCTCACTTGAGGCGTGAGGTGGATGGTTCATAGCTGTCGGAGAAGATGGGTGACAGAGGACTCCCATAGTCGCCTAGCCCTACCAGCGTCGCCTCGCTGCACTGGCGAGAGCCTGGATACAAGCAGCGTTTGGGCCTACCTGACTGACGGAACAGCAACTGCACGTGCAATCAGAGCCATTGTGGCTCCCATGTTCCGGCACGAAAAATAAACAATCGATTGCTGTAGGTAGGTTAACGTTCTCGTGCTCCTCTGGCACTTTTACCCCTGACATCAGCTCATCGTTGTGAACGTCTCCGATGGTGTTGGTAGAGAGTTAGCTGGAGAAACTAAAGGTGAGCAGTTGTGTTCAGTGATGAAAGTTGTTTCTGCCTTGGACAAAGTGACGGCCGCGTTGGCGTTTGTGGACGTGCGGATGAGTGGAACAATCCATAGTGTATTCGCACACCTACGATTATGGTCCCCCAGACCATAAGCTACAAATCCTGATCGCATCTCGGGACCGCGGAGGCTGAGCTGTTAGCCTGTTAACCACGTTCTGGTTCAATCCCCGGTCGGGCGACTCCCGGATTTCCGCGTGTGGTAATCGTGCTGGACGATGCCGCTGGCTGACGGGTTTTCTCAGGGATCTTCCTTTTCCCCCGCCCTTTCATTGCGGCGCTGCTCCATGCTCACCTCAATCACCCTCATAAGTTCTTAAAACTTCGACGTTACGAGCCGCCCAAATCTCTTCACTCACTCACTCACCCGTTCGCATCTCGTGTTCATGCAGTGGAGCATGACGAGTGCATCGTACATTCGTGACGTTGCCAGTCCTGTCCTCCGAACACACCAAGTGAAACGAGACAGAAAACGTGTGCTGGGCTTACAAGCGTGTAGAGGACCTTTTTTGTTAATAAGGATGTACTGCTCAATAATATGGGATCAAAACTCTAAAACATTTGAAGGCAAAAAAATTGTACGCATTAACGTAGTAGCCACTCCTATTATTTTTGTGAAGATAGAAGGCTATGATGCGGAATTTTTCATAGGTTGAATATCTCGATAACGCTAAGCATTATACAGCGAATTGTAGTTAAATTTTCCGCCGTTTCCAATATGTTGTGACAAAGCTATTTCTAAACTCGATTTTCAAGGCCGCATATCTCCCTTATTATCAATTACTAAGGGAAATATGGGCTGTAAGTTTTATTACATACGAGTGTGTTCAAAAATTAAGGTGACTTGTTATTTTTTTACTTTGTCTCGAATAATATTTATGTATTCATCAATATCTATTTTGTCCCCTTCAAAGTAATCCCCCTCAGATATAATACACTTGTGCCAGCGCTTTTTGCCAATCCTCGAAGCACTTATGATATACGCATTTTGGTATGGCATTGAAGTCTCCCAGGTCTTTATCTCCTCAATCATGGCAAACCTCCGTCCTTTCATGGGTCTCGTCAGTTTTGGGAACAGGAACAAGTCGCAGGGGGACACGTCCGGTGAATACGGTGGCTGAGGCATGATTACGGTGTTGTTAATACAGATTCTTTGATCCATTGTTCGCGATAGCAAAAAATCGCCAAGCACACCAAAACACATCTCACAAACAAACTAGCAATGCAAAATGGCTGATAATGTCAACATATGTTGGGGACATGTGTACCAACATAACAATACAAACAATCGATAATCGAATGTACGTAGCCCTCGAAATTTGCAAAGTCACCTTATTTTTGAGCACACCTACCGCTGCAACGTTCATGCACTAAATAAGGCAAGAATATGTTGAGAATCTCCGGACATTTGATGTTCAACTTCCATTAATTCAGATGTCAACACTAGTGAGTATATGAACCACGTACCATCAATATAAACTATCCGTAGGTGAGTTTTGGCAAAAGGAAAAAACCATTTTATGATTCCTTAGATAAGACGAAGCACCTAAACATATGTAAGTATACGCCGCTTATAATATAAGGTTATCGAATGATAAAAAACTATAACATTCAGGTTTTCCTGCTATTTGCCGTAAATATAGAGTTTAGTGAAATTCTGGGCACAGGTCCATAAGATTTCAGGGGGACACAGACTCCCATAAACTCAGAAGGGAATACTGTAGATATCATATGCCTGTGATTACTTCAAAAAGTAGTATAAAACTAAATACATGTGGTGAAAAGATGTTTCTCTTTGCTGCAAACATTAATCTACGCACTATAAAGGAAATAATGAAATTAGTTATTATTGTGTGACATATGATACATCGACTAGATTTGTGCGTTACATTTTATTTCAATTTAATGCACAAAACTAATATTATATCATAACATGGATAAGTTGTTACGCTCTGAAATATTTGATGCTGATCCAAGTTCAAATAATGTAATGAATCAAAATAGTTGCTAGACTAGTACAAGACATTCACAAACTTTGTGAATTATTGCAGGTATTTGAAAGAAGTAAGTTAGCTGGATCTTTTGGTAAATAAGGTTTCCCCTTCGGTTTACAAATATGTAGCGGAGCACTCTTCATATAATACCGCTGTAGAAACTCTACAAGCATTCTATATAAACCCAAGAATGAGATTTTTGCAAGGAATATGCTTGCAACATAAGGCAGGAAAGAGGCGAATATTTAAACCAGTATCTCCAAGTACTATAACAATTATGCAGGGATTGTGATCTCCGGTCCGTGTCTGTAAAAAATTATTGCTATGAAAGTATTAGGGGTGCATTTATTACTTGATTACAGTCTGCCTACGTAAGACAGCTCCTTCTGAAGAATATTACACTTGGCCTCCAAGCTGCTTTAGATCAAGCTAGAGCATTGGAAATGGCTTAGAAAATGTCTGAATATTATGTAAGGAAAATTACCCCTATGAATGCTGCTGCATCTCGAGAGGTACTTGAAGGAGAAACACCGGATATTAATGACTTGTCAATGGTAAAATCATTATCTATCGCCAAAAGTACCAAATATTTATTTTGTTGTTATCGTAGGAATCATAGAAACAAGTGCCCAGCTAGAAACTCAGTGTCACAGATGTGCAAGAAAGGCAACTTTTAAAAGGTATACAAATTACCTGGTAAACCTTCCTCGGCATTAATTTATATTATTGAAACTACTACTGCTGCTTCTCCAACTTGTCTTTCAAAATCAGTCTTAATGATTTAATTAAATGCAATTCTAGTCAGTGCCTTAATAGACACAGGTAGTTCAGAGAGCTTTTTGGATTATCAAAAAGTAACTAAACATAATCTTAAACTGAGCCCTTCCAAAAGAAAGGTTTCCATTTCTTCTACCTCATTATGTTCAAGCATTGTCAGGCACTATATAACCACTTTGGTAATGTGTTGGTATATATATATATATATATATATATATATATATATATGTACATACATATAAAAACATATATATGTGTATATACGTAAAGGCTAAATTAGCTCCTTTAAAATTCTGTCATCTTGCAAAAATGAAGGCACCTCCTCATTCACTGTTTGACAATTTGATCCATAATTGCAAACCCATTGTTGATAAATATGTGAAATACACCGAGGAAAAAATGCTAATCATAGAATCGGAGGTTAAACATCTCCTGTCAGAAGAACAATTGAACCCAGTAAATCTCCATGGCGTGCCCAGGTTGTTGTGATAACTAACGAAAACCACAAGAAGTGGATGGAAATTTACTATTCACGGACAAATAACTGTTTTACATTACTCGATGCTTATCCTTTACCAATAATAGAAGACATTGTGGGCTAAGTTGCAAAATTCCAGTACTCTCGACCTATGCAACACCTATTACCAGATTCTTNAAAAAAAAAAAAAAAAAAAAAAAAAAAAAAAAAAACTCTACCCAGCCTTTGAAACTTGCAACATACTCTATCAGTTTCGAAAAATCCCATTTGGAGTCAAAAATGGACTAGTTAGCTTGCAACGTATTATTGATAACATCATTCAACATGAAACATTGATGAAACTTTCGCTTACATTAACAATGTGACTGTATGTGGATGATATCAAACCGAACATGATAAAAACCTTGAAAAAATGTTGGGAGCGGTTCAAAAATACAATTTTATGCTAAAAGAAAAAAAAATATGTCTACTCTGTTAAGACAATAAATCTGTTGGGTTATACAATAGACCATGGTACCACCAAACCTGACTCTGAAAGATTGCAACCCCTGTCGGACCTTGTTCCTCCTCATGGTGCTCTATCTTTTCACAGAATAGTTAGCATGTTTTGTCACTTTCCTGAATGTATTCCAAAATTTTCTGAGAAGTTTTACCCACTCACACATTGCAAATATTTTCCAATCAGTTAGGAAGTATTAGATGCTTTTAATGTTTTCAAAGAAGAAGTTGTCAACCCCAATGTGCCTGTAATATATGACAACATTACTTTTTAAGTGAGACTGATGCATATGATCATGCCATCACAGCTGTCCTTAATCTAGCAGGAAGACCTGTTGCATTCTTATCAAGAACACTGTCAAAGGTAGAACAAAGATATTTATCAGTGGAAAAAAAAACTTATGCTTTGGTTAAAGCCCTTAAGAAATGGAGGTATTATTAATAGGACACCACTTTCAGTTTGTTGCCGATCAGAAATCAGTCTAATTCATGTTAGATAATCAACATGTTAACAACATTAAAGTCGATGAAATGATAAGATGGTGCACAGAGTTTTCATGCTTTAGTTATGATGAATCGACCTTGAAAAAAAAAACAGAGTTGCAGATACCCTTTCTAAAATTTGTGGTTCAACATCTGGCATCTAAACTTTACTTTAGCTTCATAGTTCCCTATGCCATCCTGGTTGACATACGTGGCTCATTTTGTGAGGAATCGAAATTTTTCAAACTCGTTTGATGATATATACATGGTGACTTTATCCTGCCAAGTTTGCACTGAATCAAAATCAAGCTCCTTTGAGAGGCTGAACATTGATTTCAAAGGCCCTTTGCCTCCGAGTTCTGAGAATAACTACCTGCTGACAATAGTGGATGAGTACTCCGGATTTTCTTTTGCTTTTCCATGTGCTGGTATGACCGCATCTACTACAATCAAATGTATATGTCAATTATTCTCTGTTTTCGGAATGCCGGCCTATATACATTCTGACCAAGGCTCGTAATTTATGTCATATAAGGTAAAATAATTGCTACATTCACGAGGAATTTCCACCAGCCATACTTCCAGCTACAATCCTCAAGGCTATGGTAAAGTAGAGAGGTATTTGAAAATCAGTAATGCTGGCCCTGAAATCAAAAGGCAATGACAACAACAGAATGGAAGATTGTGCTTCTGGACTCATTGCACTCAATTCGTTATCTACTTTGCACAGCCACTTATACTACTCCTCACGAGCGGAAGTTCAACTACCCTCACCGATCTGTTAGTGGCACCTTAGTTCCTGCATAATTGACTGTCCCAGGAACAGTGCTCGTGAAATAGCAAGTTAAGCAAAATAAGTACGATCCCATCGTTGATGAAGTATAATTGATAGAAGTTAACCCTGAATGTGCGCACATATAGCTTCCTGATGGCAGAGAAACCACAGTATCTATATCTCCGAGGGGAAATACAGCTCATCGCCATTTTAAAACTGCTAAGGATGATATGCAAGATTTGACTACGAAACTTAACTCAAGAAAATATCCATCGGAGAAAAAGATGAAATTTTTCCTGAGAGTACACTAACATAAACCGAAGTTGTTCCACAGAGTACACTAACAGAAAAAGAACTTCCAGAGTGTATACAAAAGGAAGCTAATGTAACTCCTGTCGAATATCTAATAGAAATAAACACCCACCTAGTTATTTGGCAGGTTATTGCAAATTTTAATTAACCATGGGTAAAAGCGGAGAAATGATATTTCTCTTCGCTGCAAATGTTAATCTATGAACTATTAATAAAATAATGAAAGTATTTATTTTTTGTGGGACGTATTATACATGGAATAGTTTTGTTCATTAAATCCTTACATGTGAAGGTTAAATATATTTTCAACATAATAACTTAAATTGTAACCTGCATGCTGTTGGTGGAGTCGTATAAAATAACTAAACATGAAAAGTAGTTATCTGATTCAAAGAAAAATTTTGGGAAGATTCTAGCCACATTCGATCCGAACAAAATAACTTTCTCCACAGGTCAATGACTTTTAGTTAGAACCTCCAAACGATTCATGTTGGCCATTATGACAGAAATAGCCAATTTTTATAGATATTTGCCCTGCAGCTATTGTCAGTTCTTTAGCGTAAATGCAGACATATTTTAAAAGGCCCGCCTACCTGAAGCTTTTTTCCGCCGTTAGGCCAAAAAGTATGTAAGTGAGAAGTACTATAATGCTGGGCTCATCAAGAGTGTGGTAGCTGCTTGGCGCAGAACTCTGAGTTGGCGTGCAGTGTTCTCGTCGTGATGCGTGCACCTATGAGACATTAAGTGATTCCTATCATTTTATTGATGGAAATTCAGTACCAAAGGACAATACAGACCTCTCGAGTACTTTTCTATGAATCTCAAACGAATATTTTGAGAAACATCACTTTGAAAGCCTGTTGCTAGCTATGTTCTAGTTCTCTGAAATAGTGTTTCAAATGTGCGTGATGACAGTCATGGTCTGAAGTGCGTGTTCCTTTCATAGATCTGCACGTAGAGCACACAGCTAATAGTTAAAAAAAACACTGTATTTCAAACACTTTGCAATGCAGTTCAAGCACCACGAAGATCCCTCTAGAGGNCTGAAATAGTGTTTCAAATGTGCGTGATGACAGTCATAGTCTGAAGTGCGTGTCCTTTTCATAGATCTGCACGTAGGGCACACAGCTAATAGTTTAAAAAAAACTGTATTTCAAACACTTTGCAATGCAGTTCAAGCACCAAGGCTCACTATCCAGCGTAAAACAAATTGGCCTGGGAAAAACCTCAAGACTCTACTAACTAAAGGACCAGCCATATCGGAGCATCACTGGGTGGACATGACACAGAGACAGTCTTCGCCGTGTGTCCACTGGCCTGGGAAATACCTCTGCAATCTACTAACGAACGGGTCTGCAACTTTAGGAGCATCACCAGTTGAACATGAGACAGGCAGGTCTTGCAGTTTGTCTGCTGGCCTGGGAAATACCTCGGAACTCTACTCACGAAGGAGCCAGCCATAACAGGGGCATCCTTGGGTGAACATGAGATGGAGACAGTTCTTGCAGCTTGTCTGCTGACCTGGGAAATACCTCGGAACTATACTCACGAAGGAGCCAGCCATAAGAGGGGCATCTTTGGGTGAACATGAGATGGAGACAGTTCTTGCAGCTTGTCNGAGTGTGGTAGCTGCTTGGCGCAGAACTCTGAGTTGGCGTGCAGTGTTCTCGTCGTGATGCGTGCACCTATGAGACCTTAAGTGATTCCTATCATTTTATTGGTGGAAATTCCGTACCAAAGGACAATACAGACCTCTCGAGTACTTTTCTATGAATCTCAAACGAATATTTTGAGAAACATCACTTTGAAAGCCTGTTGCTAGCTATGTTATAGTTCTCTGAAATAGTGTTTCAAATGTGCGTGATGACAGTCATAGTCTGAAGTGCGTGTCCTTTTCATAGATCTGCACGTAGGGCACACAGCTAATAGTTTAAAAAAAACTGTATTTCAAACACTTTGCAATGCAGTTCAAGCACCAAGGCTCACTATCCAGCGTAAAACAAATTGGCCTGGGAAAAACCTCAAGACTCTACTAACTAAAGGACCAGCCATATCGGAGCATCACTGGGTGGACATGACACAGAGACAGTCTTCGCCGTGTGTCCACTGGCCTGGGAAATACCTCTGCAATCTACTAACGAACGGGTCTGCAACTTTAGGAGCATCACCAGTTGAACATGAGACAGGCAGTTCTGGCTGCAAGCCCGCTGGTCTGGGAAATACCTCGGAACTCTACTCATGAAGGAGCCAGCCATAACATGGGCATCCTTGGGTGAACATGAGCTGGAGGCAGTTCTTGCAGCTTGTATGCTGGCCTAGGAAATACCTCGGAACTCTACTCACGAAGGAGCCAGCCATAAGAGGGGCATCCTTGGGTGAACATGAGATGGAGGCAGTTCTTGCAGCTTGTCTGCTGGCCTGGGAAATACCTCGGAACTCTACTCACGAAGGAGACAGCTATCACAGGAGCATCACTGGGTAGACGTGAGACGGAGGCCGTTCTTGCAGCTTGTCTGCTGGCCTGGGAAATACCTCGGAACTCTACTCACGAAGGGGCCAGCTATCACAGGAGCATTACTGGGTAGACGTGAGACGAGGCCGTTCTTGCAGCTTGTCTGCTGGCCTGGGAAATACCTCGGAACTCTACTCACGAAGGGGCCAGCTATCACAGTAGCATCACTGGGTAGACGTGAGACAGAGGCAGTTCTTGCAGCTTGTCTGCTGGCTTGGGAAATACCTCGGAACTCTACTCACGAAGGGACCAGCTATCATAGGAGCATCACTGGGTAGACGTGAGACGGAGGCAGTTCTTGCAGCTTGTCTGCTGGCCTGGGAAATACCTCGGGAACTCTACTCACGAAGGGACCAGCTATCACAGGAGCATCACTGGGTAGACGTGAGACGGAGGCAGTTCTTGCAGCTTGTCTGCTGGCCTGGGAAATACCTCGGGAACTCTACTCACGAAGGGACCAGCTATCATAGGAGCATCACTGGGTAGACGTGAGACGGAGGCAGTTCTTGCAGCTTGTCTGCTGGCCTGGGAAATACCTCGGGAACTCTACTCACGAAGGGACCAGCTATCACAGGAGCATCACTGGGTAGACGTGAGACGGAGGCAGTTCTTGCAGCTTGTCTGCTGGCCTGGGAAATACCTAGGAACTCTACTCACGAAGGGGCCACCTATTACAGGAGCATCACTGGGTAGACGTGAGACAGAGGCAGTTCTCGCGGCATGTCCGCTGTCACTAGCAGGTCGGTGTAGGCGTGTGGGAGTAGCTATGGTCTGCATCTCTCGGTACCGAGCGCGAATTGTTTATCCACGGGATATTTACGCCGCCATTACCGTCCTCCCGCGCTCTGGGTGAGCCTCCTGTGAAATACTGGTATTTGCGCAACGCACTCGTGTTTACCGCCGGGCGACACGACCAGTCGCCGAACGTATCGGCCTCAACTAGATTTAGTTCTACCTCGTCACGAGCATTCACTTCCCTCGGTGGCGTGTATAATAGCTGCTTGCACAGAAAACTGACTACTACCCCTGAGAGCAATTCGCCGTAACTTGGTTCACAGCAATCGTTAACCACGTTGCTTGCTGCAAACGTTTTTAATGGGAAATGTTGGACGCCATCATGTACTTATTTTTTGACATAACGTACTTTTGAGTTTAATTTTGAAATCGTTAAATTGTTTAATTATATTATGAAGTTCAACTACTTTTACTACAATCAGAAAATTAAAAAAATTAAATAACACATTATTTGTGTAACTGCATACAACTAAAATACCTATTTACTGCGTTAAAACACAAATAATAAAAATTTATTTGTAGAAATAAGTTAATTGACATTAAAAATGTTACCATAAAATCGTTGGAGATGTCTATGCAATTAGAAACTCATATACACGCACTTATACACACACATATATTATATACTAGCTGTGCCGATGGCTCCGCTCGCGTGGACTACAGAAATATTGTTTAGGTTTTTTTTATTATAATAAAATTGAATTTTACTTAGTGTTAATCTTTTATACTCAACACATATTATAAAACTTAACGAATTTGTGAAATAAATTGTAAAAACACTTATTAGTATTTTTCTGTAGCAGATAGATGTGTGTTACCGCGGAGTTTTTTTTAACGTGTTTTTATACAACGCAGTTCTTTACTACATGATAGTGTTCCATCTTTAACGGTTTAGACAGCGCATTGCAACAGAGCGCGCTGGCGGCAAACTTTTTCCGACTTGATTCACTGTTCAAGTTTGTAAATTTTTTGAGATATTTTCTCACGATAAAAAGTAGCCAATATCACCTTTCAGCCCTCAAACTAGTTCTGTGCAAGAAATTACGTCGATCTTTTGCTCGGTTGCGACGTTGCATTGTTATTCCGTTTGTGTACTTTTTCATTTTCAATAAGAATTTCCCCGAGGGAATGAGATATTTTTTCGTGATAAAAAGTAGCCTATGTCACTTCCCATTCACTTTGCCATTTTTTGTGATCAAAAGTATTTAGTTGCCACCAATAAATTTAAGTGACTTAGAAAATGATCTGGTGTAATGTTGGATACAAGATTCCCCTGCAAAATTATTTATACAGTGTGCCAAATCTCTCTTTGTCTTTATGTGGGAAAATACAAAAGTTTTATGTTGTGTTGTGACTACAGAATTAATGTTACTACAAGATTCATTTTTTGTTATCTGTGTACCGTCAACAACTAATATTTCTGTAAATATATACTGTTAAGCTATTAATGTTAATGTAACATTAGGTGATTTTGAACAAATTTACCTCCTTACTCTACTGCCAACATTAAGTTGGAGTTATGTAACTGCAAAACCAATTTTGTGTTGAATTGATGTTAACAGTTGTGTTAAAAATTTTCTTGTATTTTCTTAGCTTTAGAAAGCCATTCCCATGTAAAATAAGATAAGTACAGTTATTTTGTCAAAAATAAATATTACCAATTAGAAAAAATGACGGCTGAGAGGCGAATCGAACCCGCTTTTGGAATGCCTGATGACCTACCAACTGATCTATCTTAACATGTCTTATCGGATTTCATTTTGAAGCTATTCAGTACAAAATAACGACAAACTGAATTTCTCTTTCGTTTCGTGGAAAAACAGAATGAATATTAAAATACCCCAACTTTGAAGGTCCTTAATATCAAAAGCAAACAACCTACAACCTTGGTTGACCAATAAAATTAACCGTGGAACCGCGAGGTTTGTTTACCA
The DNA here is from genome assembly GCA_002778355.1 of Clitarchus hookeri. Classification (NCBI taxonomy): domain Eukaryota; kingdom Metazoa; phylum Arthropoda; class Insecta; order Phasmatodea; family Phasmatidae; genus Clitarchus; species Clitarchus hookeri. The sequence continues at coordinate 153,543 of NQII01004594.1, read as the reverse complement.
TACATTCAAAAATGTCCAATGTGACCACCACGAGCGGCCCGAACGACACCTACGCGATAATAAAACTCGTTCCACGCTCTTGTCAGCATGTCCGCTGTTACGGTTTGGATGGCGTTCGTAACTCTCGGTTTGAGGTGGTGAGGGAGTAACGAGCTCGCATTCGACACGTCAATGGGAAGGGGACGGTATTATTTTCCTTTATGTTCCGAGAGATGTCACTGGGAGCGTCTGTCGTCACACTATGAGCGTGTGTTGAGTGTTAGTCCGCATCACGATGGCGACGGAACAACAGAAGACGAACTGTGTTATTCGGTTTGCTAAATGTGAATCGGTTACGACTGATCAACGTGAATTCCGTCGCAAATACGGACGTCGTCCTCCCAATAGGTGAAGTATCGTACGTTGGTTTCGTCAGTTCCGTGACACAGGGTGCCTTTGCAAATGCAAAAGTTCCGGGTGGCCGCATGTGTCCGAAGAGAGTGTGTAACGGATTCAACAAGCGTTCGTTTGCTGTCCGAGAAAATCAATTCAACAAGCTAGCCGGGAAATGCAAATCCCTCAATCGACGTTATGGACAGTGTTGCGAAAGCGATTGCAGTGCAAACCATACAGGTATTAGCTTGTACAGGCTCTTGCCGAAAGAGATAAAAAACTGAGACATTATTTCTGTGCGTTTGTTCTTGCCCAGAACTAGGTAGACAATGCCTTCATGTCTAAACTCGTTTTTAGCGATGAAGCGACGTTCCATACAAATGGTAAGGTGAACTGGCACAACGTGCGGATATGGGGTCAGGAGCCTCCACATAAACCACCGAACACGAGCGCGCTTCCCCCAAAGTGAACGTGTTTTGCTCTGTATCCAAATACGCTGTTATCGGTCCTTTCATTTTTCACGAGCCAACTGTTACTGGAATCTCTTATTTGGACATGCTTACAGAGTGGTTGTTTCCTCAGTTAGAAGAGTCGGTGGGGGACTTCATTTTCTAGCAGGATGGTGCGCCACCACATCGGCACCTAGCTGTTTGCAACGCTGGATTGGTCGAGGAGCAGCTGGTGACCAGTCTTGGTGACCAGGCTTGGTGACCAGGCTTGGTGACCAGGCCACCAAGAAGACCGGATCTTATTACGTGCAATTTTTTTCAATAGGGGTACATAAAGGATTAAGTGTTTCGTCCCCCATTGTCGGCTTACACTGACGACCTCAAAACGAGAATTACGGACGCCATCCAAACAATAACACCGGACATGCTGACAAGAGTGTGGAACGAATTTGATTATCGCGCAAATGTCATTTGGTCCGCTCGTGGTGGTCACGTTGAATATTTATGAAGATATGGTAAACAAACTTCACAGTTCTGCGATTCATTTTATTGGTCAACGTAGTTTGTAGGTTATTTGGTTTTGATATTATAGACCTTCAAATTTGGGGTATTCTTTTATACTCACTCTATACTTTATGCTATAGAAATATAAGCATCATAGGCACACGTAAACTGCTTTGCAATTCTTGAGAGATGTTGTTAGCTACATTTCGTTCTCATACTACCCTTAAAAATTTTAATACAGNCAACTGCTTTGCAATTCTTGAGAGATGTTGTTAGCTACATTTCGTTCTCATACTACCCTTAAAAATTTTAATACAGTGATTTTATTTTACGAAGTTATCGCGATTAACTGCTATCCGCCATTTTACACCGCCAATTCTGTGTTAAGTTGTGTTGGTTGGACAATTATTTAGTGTCGTACTAACACAACTATTTTGTTTTCCTGTTATTTTTAGCGTAATATAACTTTTTTTTTGTGGCAAAATTACTTACACGATGTATTAACATTAACGCATAAACAGTATATTTCTATTAGGGTAATATAATACTTTGTAAATGGTTAGCAATATTAACTTTGTCATAGTATTCTTTTTATTTTAGTACAACGAAAACCTGTAAAGAAATACCTAATAGTAATTATTTTGTTGGAAGAACGTTATACTTTTATCTGCGTGGTCTCTCCGTCGTCAACTCGCCCCTGTGAGACCGTCAGTGGTAACTGGATTATTTTATGGGTTTAACTCGTTCAGTTCGGATGCCCATTTGGTACATGACGAGTTGTTATGGTTGGCTCTGTACAAAATAGAGAATCAGTGGCTGGTATATTGAGCGCGTTCTTTGTCAGAAATCTAGTTTGTTGGAGTTTCTGCGCCTCTCGTTTGTGAATGGTCAATGCTGACGTCACCAAACACGCAGTACGTTGCTCATTGGTCGCGAGAATTACGCTCGGCACAAATACAGCGCACATAAAAAAAATAACTTTGCAACACTTGAGAGATCGTAAATGAATTCAGAGCTGAAAAGATTAATATCGATGTGCTGTGAGTCTTTGGGATGCTTGTAATATGATGTTAGAGAAATGACATCCCGGAGGCTGCTACGAGGACCAGGCATCGGTTCGGTCACGAAGAAGCTCAAGGACGCCGCCTACCTTTCACATGAATCGGGTTGCAGAGTGTTTGAAATCCGCGTTTCTTTATGAAACCATTAAACGTTTCCCCATTATACCAATGCACGAAGAGAAAACACTTTTCCAAAGGGGTACGAATAATACTCCCAATGCATAATGCACGTATAAATGCTATTCCCGAACCCTCCAACGTAGCTCAAAACGGCTTCTCCACACTACTGTATCTCATAATATACGGGTTGGAAACTTGGCAATCTATCAACCTGCACTGAACTTTGCTGGAGACTTTCCACTAATAAAGAGATAGGGTCGTCTCTTAGAGACCCATAGGTACAGAAGCACGATGGGACGCCATTTCAGCGCCTTGCACATAGGAGCGATTGGGCACAAGGCGAGCGTGTCAGTGTCTCCCTTATCGTTCCCGCGCTTCCCTGCCTCAAATGCACTAAAATGATCCAAGTAGACGGCGCATTTAAAGCGATTTCATGCGATCAAATATTTATTGATTTTAATTACTTTAATTAAATTTATTGAACTAAAAATTTACAAAATTTCCTTGTAAATGAAATGCATTCAATAAGCTCTCAAGTCTCTACATGATAATTTATCACAAACATTTTAATGAAACAACTTCAATAATAGCAAAAGTAAATTTTTAGAACTATTTACGGCTTATGCACGTAACGAAAATAATTGGTAAACCACAAAATTTTTCTTCGTAATATAGAAACTTTTTGATTCTTAAAAACATACTTTCTTATTTTGTAACAACTTCAAGTGTGAGCACACGACTATAATTTGATGAGTTTACGTCCAATAAATTTGCCAAAAAAAAATTTTCATCAGCGATTGAAATTCTGGATTCAAAAAATATAGAACATGTTCTAAACGAAAATCTTGAAGGAAAACAAACCTTTCAAGTAATTAAAAGATAAAATGGCCGCTATTGTGACTTTTGTATAACGTTGACTTCAGTAAAAGTTGGTTTATTTTAAGAAAAATTGTATCGTGTGAAAGTACCTTAAGAACACAGAGGTGAAGAACGTTATACACCGCCAACTCCAGCCGCACTTGCCAACAACATGGCGTCAGTGGTCAGCGACCTCTCGGAACGCCGTTCGCCAACAACGACTGGTTAACTTACTCGCCAGCCAGCAGACCAGCCAATAGGGAATGTTTCGCCGCACGGGGTAGCCAATCAGGCACAAGGGCCAAGATCCTCGCGCAGGCATTCAGCAAATGGGCACGCACCTGACTATCCCAAGCTCCTTTTGGATTTGCACACATCCATCATAAATACCATCTCACTATCACTTCTTCTCACAAACCACAGCTTCTTTAACTCGTCGCTTTATTACATCAGGGACGCCGCCCATATCGTCTGACTAAGAAGAGCAACGATGAGGTACACTTTTGGGCCCATTCTAATAGACTTTCATTTTGTNCCGCCCATATCGTCTGACTAAGAAGAGCAACGATGAGGTACACTTTTGGGCCCATTCTAATAGACTTTCATTTTGTATCTGTAGTAGGCAGCCACAGGGTTAATTACCTGCCGCCCCTGGCAGCGGCTGGGCCCACGCATTAAGGCGGTGGTATCCTTGCTGTCCTGTTTTCAGCCTACTTTCAAAGGAAATATAAGCTTATGCAATTGCCAGAATGTATGTCTGGAATGTACGTCCCCCCTCCTAATAACTTCTAAACCCACTAATCGAATTTCACCAAGTTNCGCCAGAATGTATGTCTGGAATGTACGTCCCCCCTCCTAATAACTTCTAAACCCACTAATCGAATTTCACCAAGTTCAGTCCATGTGTAGTATTCAGTAAAATCATCCTACTTTTATAGTTACTTATTTTCAAAATGGCAGCAATTTAAAAGTGTTAGGACAATAATTTATATCTCGGGAAACATTTAACCGATTTAAACCATATTTAGTACGCTGACAGTGTATATTGTAGGTATTTACTTAAAAAAGTAATTATGTTATTGGTAGGCCATTTTGGAAGATAGAGGGAAATGAAACAGTAAAGCTTATACATTATGTCTCTGGAACAACACAACTGAATCATTAGAAATAAAACAAATTAGTGATGCTAACGTGGGAAATTTTAAAAAATGCAATTTAAATGGATAAGGCACTTATTTTTAAAATGAAGGCCAGTATATTTTTAGTTTAGTACGCTTTGTCTACTATAAAATTTGACCAATTTTAACCAAATTTCTTATACTGAAAGTATTTATTACAAGCATCAAACGTGTCAACATATAGTCTCGTTTTCCCGCTATTTTGTAAGATGGTGTGAAATGAAATATAAAGTATAAATGTAATATCTCGGGAAACAATCAACCGATTCCTATCAAATTTGGCGAACTAATAGTACTACAGTGGGCCATGTAAACCAGCAATATAAACATTTTGCTTTAGTACCCTGTATCTATAAAACAACGAAACCAATTTCAACTTTGGCAGTACCTATTACAACATTCAAATGTTACTACAGAGGCTCTTTTTGTGGCCATTTTGTAAGAGAGTGCCACATAAATAAAGTTTTGTTAAGCAACATCTCGGGAATCAATAAATTAAGTACCGCCAATTTTTTCAATCAAGTAGTACTGCAGTATGGCATGTAATCTTACATGATTTAAGTGAGTCCGATATTTTCAAAATCGCTGAAACATAAATTATTTAGATAAGTATGTCATATCTATGAAATAATTTGACAACATTCAACTTTGCATGCTGACAATATCTATTAGGAGCATCAGATATGCATATAGCGAGCCTGTTTGTAATCTTTTGAGTACGATAGCGCCAGGTGAGAAAACAAAGGTGTTATAACATACCTAGGGAACCAGTCTATATAATTCAATCAAATGCTGCACACAATCAGTGCTACGGTAGGCCAAAGTAAACTTACGTGTTTTTAATGACTTACTCACTCGTTATTAAAATGATGTCCATGTAAATATTTGAGGTTGGTAAACCCAATCCACCAACCTTTGGACTGATTACAACCAAAGCTGATGCTCCGAATCCTACTTCCGCAAAGCAGTTGTTTGTAGATTTGCTTACATCGTTCTGAGTTCCAGGTCCGGGTAAGTCACGTGAGTATTTGTAATTATCTCACTTGTGTTGCATTTTTTTCTTTTTCTATCTGTAATTATATGTATCTACCACCTAAGTTTTTAAGAACTTCAACAAAATTATTCTCATCCCTGTGGAAGAACGTAGGCTAATTAATTATATCGTTCACTTCTTGTTATTTATGTATATATCTCTATAACCTACTGCTACTATTTAATATTAAATTTCAAACCGTAATATTACGTAGGTGCAAATCTACTTTACAGCGTTCCTGAAATAAAAATAAACTGATTGTAGTCGGTGTTTTCTTATGTGATACTGAAATACAATTACTGATCAGTTAATCTTCGTTAAGGTTACAGATGCAATAAAAATATCGGCAAAATATCGTTTAATTAAAAATATCTACTAATGGGGTATGTATCAACAGCCATTGTTTTTAGCCTACTGGCATCACTTTCCTGTGTGTGTGTATGTGTGTGTGTGTGTGTCCTTTTGAATCTTTCAACGCGTGAACCGAATTTCACCAAACTCGGTATACATATGGTACTAAGTAAGTATACCAGACTTTTATATTTTTCGAACACGCCAAGCATTACTTTCAAAATGGTGGCCATTTTAAAACTAAGGATGATATCTCATATCTCGGAAAACATTCTACCAATTTACACCAAATTGTGTTTGCTGACAGCGCAAGTTGTAAGCATTGAATTCAAAATTTAATATTTTTTTTTGCCTGCAATTACGGAAAAAATAAAGCTTTTACATTATAGCTCAAAATTACTCAACCAATTTTCGCCAAATTTGGCGTGTAAGTAATACTATGAAAGACCAGGTAAATGTAATTATTCGAACTTTATTAGGAACTTATTTTCAAAACAGTGGCAATACAAATATTTTAGGTTTATTTGCTATAATTACCATACCGTTTAACCAATTTCAACCATATTTTGTACGCTGACAGTATCTACTACAAGAATAACATAAGCCAAACAACAACCAGTTTTATCCACCATTTTGTAAGACAGCGCTACATGAATTAATAAAGTTTTTGTGTAATATCTCGGAAAACAATTAACAGACTGCTACCCAATTTGACAAACAAGTAGTACTGCGGCAGTATATATATACAAATATGTTTAAAGTGTGTCATTTAGTTACAATACGGAGGATATTTAGCTATTTAACATAGTATGCTATATACTCAAAAACATTTAATAAATTCCTACTTAGCTTTGTATGCTAGAAGTATATATTTTAAATCATCAAATGTGGTAAGTAGGAACGCACGGACCAATAGAACTAATGTTCCTGTACTGGAACGTATAGACGAAATACTTCTAGCCTGTTTCGACAGCAAAAAAAAATATGCACAGACACAAATGATTAAGCGCCGACAAAAGAACCGCTCTTGACACACCCACTTCCCTCGCCGAGAAGTTTTCGAACGAAGCGTACTGTGCTGAAGCTCTATACTACATTCATGGTTACACCCAACTCTTCTGAAGCCCTGCTGAAGTTCTACATCCAGGATGTTCCTCCGCACCATACAACCATAGCTGAGACAATTGCACCAGAGGGACGATGCACACCATTCATGCGCACTAACATCAATTGTATTTTGCATGAGAACTATTTCTTACTATAGTCGGTTCACGACTGGAAGAGACTTTCTTGAAGCCCTGCTAAAAATCTACTTTCAAGCCCATTTTGTATCCTTCCGCTAAAGGTAAACAAACATTGCCATGTGGCAGTCACATGGCAATGTTTACATGCAATGTTTACATTCCACTGTGTGNAAAAGACGTTGAAATCTAAATACGTTAGCATCACGTCATTAATAATTGGCATAATACGATAAAATTCTTTTCGATAACCATTTGTAAGCGATAAATTAACAATTACGTTAAAACTTTAGAACTATTTACTCTCTTTGTGCTGGCAACCTGACGGCCTAACTGTATCCGCGCTCGCCGCTGCTTGTAATGTTATATGCATGTAGCTAACGGCTAGGGTGTTTTTTCAAAGGTTGATTTTCAAAAGTCTCTTCCAGTCGTGAACTGACTATATGCATTACCAACACACCTATATTCTCTCTGTATTTATTCATTTTAGTTGTAATTGTAATATTATACTTTATAAATAAAATATAAATAATAGTTCAATTTAACCANTGTATTTATTCATTTTAGTTGTAATTGTAATATTATACTTTATAAATAAAATATAAATAATAGTTCAATTTAACCAAAAGTAAAGTATTTTAATGTTGACACAAATGTAAAACACTTGATATGTATGACATATTTAGAAAACCACCAATCACATCATACATTGGGTGTTTTTTCAAATGTTTAATTCAAAAAGCGCTAACAAATCGCGCGTCGACTATACTCGCGATTTTCGCGGCCTCGGTAGAATGCAGTGTGTAAACGCGAGGCGAGAACNAACAAATCGCGCGTCGACTATACTCGCGATTTTCGCGGCCTCGGTAGAATGCAGTGTGTAAACGCGAGGCGAGAACACTGATCCAACAACGTCGATCTCTGACGAGCGAACCGCTCACGAGTTACATTTTTCACCACTCTAAAACGAGGAACGGAAACATTTGTGCCTTTCGACTCTTGGCGTGTATTTTCCTCGCCCGCTCCGACTGCATCCTTCAGCGCAGCTGTTAATTTTAGCCCGCGCCAGTTCATTTGTAGGCCTTGTTGACCGAGCGTGGTGTTGATTACAAACGGTGATTTTTTTTTTAAACCGCGGAACGTTAGGTGGTTCGTCACGTCACGCCGACACTAACAGCCGGCCACCAACACGAGCGTGCTAAACTGACACGCCGCGTCTGCCCGTATACCGCGGGATGCCGTGAGTGATAGTTTGTTTGCGTCTAGCAGCGATCGTTCCATGGAGTAATAACCCGGCGGCGGGAGTCTTCCCAGGCCTGCCGACTGAGTTAATGGCGGCACGTTTCCCTGCAGATTTAATGCCGGCGGCTTGCTCGCGTGGCTTGCATCGGGCGCTATAAATCACACAAATGTTTTCAGGACGGCTTGTATGATGGCCCGCTCGCCAGCTGGCCTACACCCCGTCCTGAAAATATTACTTTAGTGCAATACGGGGCTAGAGGCCCTAACATTTCGCTTTATAATTTATTACCGCGGTATGCTGCATGTAAATATACGTATGTTTACTTCGCGTGTGTCATTGGACCTCCGCTCATCTGACACGCCCCGAAGAACTCACAACCAATAGTAAGCATTCAGCACTGTGATTGCTTCATTACCTGTGGCCGGGTCAAACAGNCGCCCCGAAGAACTCACAACCAATAGTAAGCATTCAGCACTGTGATTGCTTCATTACCTGTGGCCGGGTCAAACAGTAGAATGAGTTCTTTCTGTGGTGGCAGCTAGCGGTATGTAGAGTGCTGTAGAGTTAACGAGAAATGGTAGGATCTGTGTACATGCCTTACGAAAAACATGCGTTAAGGAGTAAAGGCTTTCGCTGAGGTTTCTGTAATCTAACACGAACACCAGAGTTTGAAAACTCTCCATCTGCATTTCTGCAAGAAATTCTCCAGGAAACATCGTTCGGCATCGAGTAAAAGGTGTTGATGTTCCTATCAGGCTACAAGATTTCCAATAAACGTAGATAAATTATCGTGTTCGAAATTCAGCACATCGATTTTACTGGCGTGTTACGATCTGTATGAGTGAAGCCAATGACTGAGATCTGGAGGTAGTAGAGTCATAAATATTTACCTATTGGCATAGCGATGGAGAAGAATAGTACTTGTCCGTGGCTGTGCGCCACATTAGGGATTCAGGGAGTGGGGAGAATATAAACTTCAGACTACCATCAGGTAATATAATCTGTAAAGAGCCAATGGTGTCGCAGCATAAAGGTTAAGTTATGCGGTCATGGGCTATTGTAATTCTGGTTATGTTTAAATCTAATCCAAAACGAATCATTTAAATTCTGTGATTTATATTCTATGTGCGATATACACATAACTAAAGTAAGATTCTTTCGTAACGATACTCTATAAAACCACCAAAAGTATGAAAATAATTATTCGCAATTAACTGCAAGTTCAGTGCAATCGCAGAAAGGTCGTTGACTGTCCGTAGATTTAATGAAGATTTCTGGATAGGAAGGAACCACGGTCGGCTCAGTTGGTTCGTCACTGGCCTCTCCCTTCTGAGGTCCCTGGTCAAATCCTGAGTCCAGCCAAGGGGAAGGGCATTTTTGGATGGAGGAGTTCTCGTGTACATAAGCGTGGTGTAGGAGCTTTCTTGGGGCTCTCGCCTTTCCTCGACCGTCCTCGTTCCACCGTAGCAACCTCGCCTCCCTCGGCCATTCCTCGGCCTGGCCCACAGGCAGGACAGCCTGCTCCGACAAACACCAGTCTCCCCAAATATAAACATGCACGCATGACCTTGCCTCAGGAGAGAACCACGTGGGGAATATTTTTGGATAGCAATTCGTAAGTTCTTTTATGAAATGTCACGGAAATTTTGTTTAATTGTGTGCTTGGTAGAAGCCCAATCAATTCATATTATGCTAATGTGATTAACTTATTTGTAAAGCTAGGCCCGTTTCCCAAAACGACTGACCAGTTTAGATAATCGGAGAATTCTAGTCCAGATTTTCGTGTTTTGGACGTTTCCGATGGCCGGTGAGTTCTCTCGTAGCCTTTGGCTATCACATTCCTTCTTTCTAGTGCAACCCCCGTCACTGCAACTTTTTCGATTTTCGTTTGAAGGATTTTATATAAGTCTGTATATATATATATATATACACATATATATGTATATATATATATATATATATATATACACAAATACGCACAAACTCTGACCTATCATAAATATTATATTTTTATTAATTAAATTAAAGCTGTTTTTTAATGTATGAATCTAAAAGGCTGATATGGAAAGCTATTTTTGGGCAACAATTTATTACTCAACCAAATATTTAGTTCGTGAACCAGAACCGAGACATAACAAATCTGTCGGTGTTGAGATGACTGGAAGTATCGTTATTACTAAGTTTTGACATCATCAGATTTTTTAATTTAAAGTAAGTCCAGTACTCTTCTTGCATTCCATACATGTAACAGTCGTTAAATTTTTACAGCTCTAGCATAATGTTCAGATTATTCCGAAATGACCACAATTTACCTGGACCGTCCAATATGTCTCCAAAATTTTTGTCACCCCTTTTGCCAATATATAATCCTCCATTCGATATGGTGCGATGCACTTAAAAAAATACATGAGAGGGCCATTTTTAATTTTTAAATATTGATGGCTATAAATTGCCTGTCCCTTCTATATTTTTTTCTAATTTCATATATTTACTTTACGGAATTTCAATTGACGTAATACGTGTTCACGGCATCGCCATAACGGGGTGCAAAATGCATGTATTTGATGGACAGGAACGTTTTATTTACTGATATGTTGTTTAAGATGACATTACAGAATGATGTGGCGTGTTCCACGAATAAAGGGATGATCCGCACAGATTTATTCCCAGACTAAGTCATATCCAAGCACACATTTTTACCACAATCATGCACACTCATATGGAACCATTTTTTTCAAGTAGGAACTGCATTCTTCGCTAACATCAATGGGGTAAGGTATCCATACAAATAGTTCAATAAAGTTTAATATATGATTCATTTAAAATCTGAGTTTAAGTGCAGCGGGATAAAAATTATATTTTCTTAGGAATAAAAATTTCTGCAAATTTATCTTTTTAACAAATAATAAGTTGCAAGAAACTACGCAAAATGGAATTGCTACATCCGTTATTACCCTAAATTATGTGAGCGAAGACCGCAAAAAACGAATGGACGAGCGCACATTCTAATGCTTTGTCATTCTGGTCGAGTGTCGGACATGCTGTATCTGTGTGTATCAATTGTTCTGCCTTGCCATAGTTCTAATTGTTTGCAAAATTTGGTAGGAATCGACGTTTTCCCCCGAGATATCACATAAAATCTTTAATTTAATCCCAAAAACCTTAAACGCAAAAATCGAAAAAAAAAAAAAAAAAAAAAAAAGG
>NQII01004594.1:118410-141906 GCA_002778355.1 Clitarchus hookeri | reverse complement strand
CTGACTGATCTCGACCAACATTTTGGACGTGGGTGACCTTAACCTTGACCATAGTTAACTATAAATTGAAAAGGCGAGAAAAGATCAGAAAAATTAAAGAATTTCGTAAAAATAATGGGGGAAATCACATTACTGATTCCGACTACCATATTGGATGTGGGTGAACTTCACGTCAACCCCAGTGAAACTAGACTCAAAAATCGAGAAAAAAATGTAAAAAAATTGAAAAAAGGGGTAAAAATCAGGGAAAAAATTACGAAAGATAACTGACTTCGACCATTATGTTAGATGTAGATGAACTCGACCTTGAACCAGAGACCTTGAACTTAAGAAATTTAAAACAAATCGAAAAAAACTCGTAAAAATGAGGAGATACATGACTGACCTCGACAACCATGTTAGATGTGGGTAANGAAAACAAATCGAAAAAAACTCGTAAAAATGAGGAGATACATGACTGACCTCGACAACCATGTTAGATGTGGGTAATCTTATTTTTAAAAAAATTTAAATACAATCTATTTTAAAAATGGTAAAAATTACATGACTGACAGAACCCATTACATTGGATGCGGGTGACATCGGCCTTAGCCTCAGTGACCTTAAACGCTAAAACTCAACAAAGAATTTAAAAAACACGTAAAATCGAGTGAAATTACTGTCATTAAAGATGCGGGTGACCTTGACCTTGAACCCAGTACCTTAAACCCAAAACACCAGAAGAAACGCGAAAATTGTAAAATGTCGTAAAGAGGGGGAAAATTACAATTTTTACCCTCGCCACCATGCTCAATTTACATCGGTTCCCTACGATCTCCGTGTTAACTAATAATTGACTTTATAGTCGGTCAATCTGCCTCCCCCAAACAACTACCACCCCTCCCCACCTAAGTCAATTATTGGCTTTATGTAACACATGCCCCCGCTTACCTCCTCCANCGCTTACCACCTCCACAACATCCACCCATACGATCAACACACCACGTGGATCTCCACCATCCACATTCCCCTCAGAACCCACCACCACCAAAACCAACTTCGCCCTCCCACCCTCGACCCCTTACCATTCACCCCAACTAGTTGCATACACTCCATTTACCCACTATAGTTCGAAAGAATAGTATGTTACCCATCCACCCACCAATCAGCAGCCATACTTCGACTGATTACTCGGCAAAGCATGACACCACCTCCCTCCCAAAACCACCGCACATCGAACCCACCTCCTTTCTTTCAGCAACAAATTGAGCCAGCTGCATGTACTCACTATAATTCAACCGCCTCCACCCTCACCAACATTTTACACTGGACATTTATTTGGATTATTTCCTACCCCACCACGATTTACCCTCTATATCTCGACACACACCACTACCACAAAAGTGTACTAGTGGCATAAATATTTAATTATGATGTCACATTGCTCGCTCGTGATTGGTCACTTAATATCACGACCTCCGCAGGTAAATAATATTTGCGAAAGTCGCACCAAATCACAGTTGTATGATGCAAGAGGTGCCATATCGCTCTCTCTCTCTCTCTCTCTATCTCTCTCTCTCTCTCTCTCTCTCTCTCTTCCCTGAACTTCTTAGTAATCAGCCTGGAAAGTATTTTTATGTTCGACTCTTACCTGTTCGGACTAGCGATGTATTAGAGTGTAGAGATCAAACATTCCAGCTGACTATACCAAACAGCTCTAACAACCAACCAGACCAACTACTGTAAAGGCAGACTGAACATACCGGTGGACAACACAAACTGAACCATCCAACCATATCAAACAACCATATCGACCATCCAGATTAATCAAAACCGACCAACCGTACCAGTCAACCATACGAATCGACAATACCAAACATCCATACCGACCCGGCCAACCAACAACCACCAACCATTCATTAATACCCATCAACCTTAAGACTGTCCACGTCAGATGACCATATTCAACACCCACACCAACCAGGTCATCCTGCCAACAGGACTGAGTGAACATACCAATTGGTAAGACCAACCATACGATCCAACGATGCCAGTCAACCATACGAACTGACCATACCATGTAATAATATGAACCATATATACGAGGCAACCATATTAACTGACCATACGAACCGACTATACGAGTTATCTGTACAAACCCACAATACCAACAATAAATACGAACCGATAATACCATTCACAATACAAACAAACNATACGAGTTATCTGTACAAACCCACAATACCAACAATAAATACGAACCGATAATACCATTCACAATACAAACAAACCATTCGAAACAACCATACAAGCTACCCATAAAATAGTCATACCGACTAACCAGACCAGTCATCATCGATCAACCAACAGTCAATACCGAACAGCCAACCAACAATACCGACTAACCATAGAGAAGGCACATATTAGGTGTCCATACCAAACCCCTAAATAAACCAACGAAGTCAACCAACCACCGAAGTTGACTGGACCTACCAATAGACAAAACCAACCATAAAAACAGAACATACATGTTAACAATACTAACCATCCATACCAGGTAACCATACGAACTACCCATACAAGCCAATCATACAAACCAAAATACCAGCCAAAAATATGAACTTACCATACCCGCCAAACATAATAAGCCATACCAACCAACCATTTCAACTGACCATATCCACCTACCATAGGAAGNATTCCCGATATTCACGGTACACTCGTGAAATGGTCGTACGCGAACATCCAAATTTTATCGCTACCTCGGAGATGCTATGTCCCATCTCTCGTGCGCCGACTATAACACCACGTTCAAACTCACTTAAATCTTGATAACCTGCAATTGTATCAGCAGTAACCGATCTAACTGCCGACCGCATCGCGTTAATCCGATTGGTTCCATACCTCTGTTATTTGCAGACGCTCGCCTATACCAGTTTTTTTTGCTCTTCAGTGTAAACCGACCATACCAGCTAACCATACAACCACCCTTACCATGTAACAAGATGAACCATATATACGAGGCACCATACGAACCGATCATATGATACAGCCAGACGAATTGAACATGCGAGCCAACTCTATATAAAACAACAAAACCAGCCAAAAATACCGACAATACTAGTCACCATACCATCAAACAATACGAAACAACCATACTAGCCAACTACTATAACGACCATCAAGCCCAGCCAACCATAACAACCGATCATACCGGCCAGACCAATCGCACACCGACCGGCCATGCAACCCGACCATACGAGCAAACCATACCAAAGGACCTTACTTCAACAGAAGTCATTTTTCCATTACCTGCCGCAACAGATAGAACTTATTATCATGTTTGACCCGGCCATATGGAATGAAGCTACCTGAGTTCTTGAGTGTATTCTATTGGTTTTGAGTCATGCAGAACTTGTCGGATGAACGGCATTATAAAGCAAAACGATAGGGTGTCTATTAATTATAAAATGTTGGCAAGATGCGAAGTCCAATGTCTCCAGACTACTGTGGTACATAGTAATTAATGGGTAATGAGACACGGAACTCAGCAGTTCCTTATTTATTTATTTTCTCGAACCTACAATTCTCAGTTGAAGCAGCCACTCTGTAGGTAGCAGTCTGAAGATTTCATAATGGTGTTTGCAAGTCGGAAATATTTTTATACGTGCTTAGCTTATTAGGCTTATATATTTTTGTTCTATGTGAGANAATGGTGTTTGCAAGTCGGAAATATTTTTATACGTGCTTAGCTTATTAGGCTTATATATTTTTGTTCTATGTGAGACGAAATAATATTATCTTTGAAATTTAATGACAATGGTGAGTTTATTTTATTATGTTTGTATGATAGGACTGTGTCCATTGCCGACCCTGATACTAAATAATGTGTGCAATTTTTATTTNAATGGTGTTTGCAAGTCGGAAATATTTTTATACGTGCTTAGCTTATTAGGCTTATATATTTTTGTTCTATGTGAGATGAAATAATATTATCTTTGAAATTTAATGACAATGGTGTGTTCATTTTATTATGTTTGTATGATAGGACTGTGTCCATTGCCGACCCTGATACTAAATAATGTGTGCAATTTTTATTTNTATTTTATTATGTTTGTATGATAGGACTGTGTCCATTGCCGACCCTGATACTAAATAATGTGTGCAATTTTTATTTAGTCTCATGGTCAGCAATGTACACAGTCCATTCCTACCAACATAAAAAAATGAAATAATAGTCCATGAAAAGTATGACAGTGTTACGAAATACATTTTTAATAAACTAATTAATGAAACTGTATGAATTTTAAATTTATATTTTTGTACAAATCTCAAAAATGAACTCAATTAGTTCGTCAGGCTAGAGCTCAACATATTATCCATATAATCAGAATGTCATTAGAATATTTTCTTGAAAATTTTTATGGGGTTCGTTTGTATTTCAATTATAAGTTATGAAATAAAATATATAGTAAAAATAGCGAAAATTTAAACACTTGTGCAAGTAAACCAAGTGTTGGATTCCACGGAAATTGCACCTCTGTGATTTAGAGTAACACTTCAGCTGAAACCGAACTTTGTGTTAAAATAACTTCTTGAAATTTAAACGAACCAACATCTTAACGCATTCAGACCGAGTGTACGCAATTGTGTACATTACGCACGTGTAGGTATTTTTTTTTATCTGTACTGCACACTGCGAAGCTCAATTACGAATGATCTTACCTGCGGGAAAACTATTCGCAAACCGTCATACTGGTATAAGTCATAATTGGTTCATATAACTGTAGCCGAACATATAGCCTACGGCTCATTGGCTGTGACAGCGAAGCAAGAGTTGTGTCGACTTAAGTAACGCTCGCATTATTATTGTTTTTGTTTGCAACTCCTGAAACCGAAACTTAAANCGCTCGCATTATTATTGTTTTTGTTTGCAACTCCTGAAACCGAAACTTAAAGTAGGTCTGAAATGGTTAATTTAAACATCTCAGATTTTCATTAACAAAAGAAACATGATTTATATAAAGTTTAATGAAATTAGGTATTTTTATTAAATATTCAATAATATCACGCCAAGAAGACATAACATATCTTGAAAAAGAACACTCTAAAATACAAACAGTTTAAGCTGCNAAACTTAAAGTAGGTCTGAAATGGTTAATTTAAACATCTCAGATTTTCATTAACAAAAGAAACATGATTTATATAATGTTTAATGACATTAGGTATTTTTATTAAATGTTCAATAATATCACGCCAAGAAGACATAACATATCTTGAAAAAGAACACTCTAAAATACAAACAGTTTAAGCTGCTCAAAATCAGCGAATCTGACTGGGCAGATATGTTGAACCTGCTCCACTTTGATCCGTAAATCTCTACTTATCAATATAGTTTAGGCGCTCAAGACATCGCTGTTAAGAGCCGCACAAACCTCTTCACTCACTTCACTCATTCATTTTAGTTGCTGGTAATCTCCTATTAAACAGTGATTTCTGCTGATTCCTAGTGATCTGCGCTGGCCTGGCAGTAAAATCCCAGTGCATTCCGCTGATTCAACAGTACATAACAGTTCATTAGCTGAAGATTCAATAAAAACAATTCTACTTATTGAAATCTCTTACTCAGATTTAGAACCTAGACGAGAGTGTTTGGCTCTTGAACGACATCAGCTGAAATCAGCTGGGCGGGCGCCCTTCAGCTGCGGCGTCGACGCGTCGGTCCAATGGCGTCAGTGCGGCCCGCTGCACCAGGAATAGCGTACATATCTGTTACGTCCCGCCGACCAGAGCTACTTTGACTCCAGCTACTCCCAAGTGTACTCTTCATCGCCGGGCGCCACTTTAAATTCCACTGTTACTTAACGGCTCTCACGCAGAACGCGTCTACAGAGTTGCGCCGCCCAACGATGACGATTTCAAAAGCGGGATGATTTCAAGATCTGAACGTTCTGCCTCGCACGCCATATTGAATTACAGTTTTCTTACTTATTTAAATTGTTAAGGGGCACTTATTTTGAGACTACGGCTGTACCTCTCTGGCAATATACACTACGCTGTAGGACGAACATAAATTTTGAACTTCCGTCAAGTAATCATAACGTAACTAGTGCAGCATATTTGCTGTTTCACGATTGCCAGATGACGTGTGGATAACATTAGGCGACTATATTTGAAAGCATTTGTATAATGTAAATGTGCTGTAATAAGAAAGATTTGTATTTTTTTATTGAAAAGAAACTCATGGCACATAAATTACAAAATTCAGCATGGTAGATGAGACCGAGACTTAAGAATGATGAACATAAACGATATATAACGTGATTCACGAGGAGTTACCACCACTCACAGTTCTTATCCCTTAGGTCATTTGGAGCAAAAAAAAAGGCATGTTAAAGTGGGTCCTATTCCCGATATTTACAGAAAAATTGGAAAAATTTAAAAGTTGAAGAAGAGAATTCACGCCATTTATGAGATGTTTGGTTGTTTCCTAAATATGTAGGTTATTTAACACACGCGTTTTGTACTTCTGTAAACATAGCAGTGTCTTATCATTTACAGTTAAATTGATCTTTCACATAAGTTCTATTTATAAATTACCGTAGAGTATTTAATTGGTTCTGTACATGAACACAGAGAAAAAAATTTTATGTTGGTAATGCCTTGTAAGAGATAGTTCTTATAAAATATTATAGAAGTAAAGAATTATCTACTTATGACACTTTATTGTATACAGTTCAGCATAAAACACCATATCGGCATATTTTGCTGTGTAACATGTAGCAGGCATTGTAACAAAATCGTTACATCTCACATACAACTACTGTTTTAACTGCTGGATCTAATAATTTCATAAACTATATTCTGATTTGTAGACGAGGTTATCACTGGATTTTCACATGTTTTCAGTACTTTATTAGCGAGTAGCCGCATGTGGCCATACAACACGTCTGTTGGAATGGGAGAGAAGAAAATTTTTTTGTATAATCATGTGGCAACACTGAATAGAACACCTTTGCGTTGAGTCGCATTGTCGTTTGCTTGCCAGACACTCTCTTTCAACAGACGAAAGTAGTTTCATCACTATTCTACAGGAAGAGCGAAATCAAATTCTGCTGATTGTGTACCAGAACATTGTGTACAGCCTACCCCGAAAAATTACTCTGTAATGACGTAATATGTCAATTATCTAAACTGCTGGCGCCTTATGCAACCAACAGTGATGCGCTCCGGTTACTTTCGGCTATAGTGTGCAAGTATATATGCTGTGAGCACTTTGACACAAACATTTGAAAAATGTCACAGCTCATAGATAAAAAGGCCATTAATACTAAACTAAACACCGACATGCAGGCAGTGAAATAACGACAGTATTTCTTAAAACATGGTGTATTTGCAAGTGTAATGTTTTTATTTTTGGTCAGTGAAATTATTACATTAGAGTATATAAATGTCATATTTACTCGGTTGGCGCATCAATAAGGTGATGAGGCGTACGAAAATATTAATTTTACATGTGGCAGAAGGATAACAAATAGGAAGCGAAAGTAGATCCCAAGCAGGGATTTGAAATGTGCTTAGTTAACCGGGAACAACATATATGTACAAATGAGGCGTGATAAAAATTATTACATTAAAGTACACGTTGCCATTAATCCCCTCAAACCCTGCCCTCCCCCCAACTTGCTTCNATTCAATAATATCACGCCAAGAAGACATAACATATCTTGAAAAAGAACACTCTAAAATACAAACAGTTTAAGCTGCTCAAAATCAGCGAATCTGACTGGGCAGATATGTTGAACCTGCTCCACTTTGATCCGTAAATCTCTACTTATCAATATAGTTTAGGCGCTCAAGACATCGCTGTTAAGAGCCGCACAAACCTCTTCACTCACTTCACTCATTCATTTTAGTTGCTGGTAATCTCCTATTAAACAGTGATTTCTGCTGATTCCTAGTGATCTGCGCTGGCCTGGCAGTAAAATCCCAGTGCATTCCGCTGATTCAACAGTACATAACAGTTCATTAGCTGAAGATTCAATAAAAACAATTCTACTTATTGAAATCTCTTACTCAGATTTAGAACCTAGACGAGAGTGTTTGGCTCTTGAACGACATCAGCTGAAATCAGCTGGGCGGGCGCCCTTCAGCTGCGGCGTCGACGCGTCGGTCCAATGGCGTCAGTGCGGCCCGCTGCACCAGGAATAGCGTACATATCTGNCTTCAGCTGCGGCGTCGACGCGTCGGTCCAATGGCGTCAGTGCGGCCCGCTGCACCAGGAATAGCGTACATATCTGCTACGTCCCGCCGACCAGAGCTACTTTGACTCCAGCTACTCCCAAGTGTACTCTTCATCGCCGGGCGCCACTTTAAATGCCACTGTTACTTAACGGCTCTCACGCAGAACGCGTCTACAGAGTTGCGCCGCCCAACGATGACGATTTCAAAAGCNAACGGCTCTCACGCAGAACGCGTCTACAGAGTTGCGCCGCCCAACGATGACGATTTCAAAAGCGGGATGATTTCAATATCTGAACGTTCTGCCTCGCACGCCATATTGAATTACAGTTTTCTTACTTATTTTAATAGTTAAGGGGCACTTATTTTGAAACTATGGCTGTACATCTCTGGCAATATACAGTACGCGGCAGGACGAACATAAATTCTGAACTTCCATCAAGTAATCGTGACGTTACTAGTGCAGCATCATATATTTTTATTTTTATTATCAGGGGATATTTGCTGCTTCACGATTGATTGCTAGATGAAGTGAGGATAACATTAGGCGACTATATTTGAAAGGTTTTTGTATAATTCAAATGTGTTGTAATAAGAAAGATTTGTATTTTTTTTTTTTTAAAGAAACTCATGCTGCATAAATTATAAAATTCAACATGGTAGATGAGACCGAGACTTAAGAATGATGAACATAAACGATATATAACGTGATTCACGAGGAGTTACCACCNATGAGACCGAGACTTAAGAATGATGAACATAAACGATATATAACGTGATTCACGAGGAGTTACCACCACTCACAGTACTTATCCCTTAGGTCATTTGGAGCAAAAAAAAAGGCATGTTAAAGTGGGTCCTATTCCCAATATTTACCGAAAAATTGGAAAAATTTGAAAGTTGAAGAAGAGAATTCACGCCATTTACGACATGTTTGGTTGTTTCCTAAATATGTAGGTTATTTAACACACGCGTTTTGTACTTCCGTTACCATAGCAGTGTCTTATCATTTACAGTTAAATTGATCTTTCACATAAGTTTTATTTATAAATTACCGTAGCGTATTTAATTAATTCTGTACATGAACACAGAGAAAAAATTTTATGTTGGTAATGCCTTGTAAGAGATAGTTCTCATAAAATATTATAGAAGTAAAGAATTATCTACTTATGACACTTTATTGTATACAGTTCAGCATAAAACACCATATCGGCATATTTTTCTGTGTAACATGTAGCAGGCATTGTAACAAAATCGTTACATCTCACATACAACTACTGTTTTAACTGCTGGATCTAATAATTTCATAAACTATATTCTGATTTGTAGATGAGATCATCACTGGATTTGCACATGTTTTCAGCACTTTATTAGCGAGTAGCCGCATGCGGCCATACTACACGTCTGTTGGAATGGGAGAGAAGAAAATTGTTTTGTATAATCATGTGGCAACACTGAATAGAANATGAGATCATCACTGGATTTGCACATGTTTTCAGCACTTTATTAGCGAGTAGCCGCATGCGGCCATACTACACGTCTGTTGGAATGGGAGAGAAGAAAATTGTTTTGTATAATCATGTGGCAACACTGAATAGAACACCTTTGCGTTGAGTCGCATTGTCGTTTGCTTGCCAGACACTCTCTTTCAACAGACGAAAGTAGTTTCATCACTATTCTACAGGAAGAGCGAAATCAAATTCTGCTGATTGTGTACCAGAACATTGTGTACAGCCTACCCCGAAAAATTACTCTGTAATGACGTAATATGTCAATTATCTAAACTGCTGGCGCCTTATGCAACCAACAGTGATGCGCTCCGGTTACTTTCGGCTATAGTGTGCAAGTATATATGCTGTGAGCACTTTGACACAAACATTTGAAAAATGGCATAGCTCATAGATAAAAAGGCCATTAATACTAAACTAAACACCGACATGCAGGCAGTGAAATAACGACAGTATTTCTTAAAACATGGTGTATTTGCAAGTGTAATGTTTTTATTTTTGGTCAGTGAAATTATTACATTAGAGTATATAAATGCCATATTTACTCGGTTGGCGCATCAATAAGGTGATGAGGCGTACGAAAATATTAATTTTACATGTGGCAGAAGGATAACAAATAGGAAGCGAAAGTAGATCCCAAGCAGGGATTTCAAATGTGCTTAGTTAACCGGGAACAACATATATGTACAAATGAGGGGTGATAAAAATTATTACATTAAAGTACACGTTGCCATTAATCCCCTCAAACCCTGCCCTCCCCCCAACTTGCTTCNGGTGATAAAAATTATTACATTAAAGTACACGTTGCCATTAATCCCCTCAAACCCTGCCCTCCCCCCAACTTGCTTCGAACATACCCCATCGTTCTTGTCAATTTCTGAAGCAGTTATGAAAGATCTCTTTCGTGACTACCTAGTCGCGCTGTCGCGATCGCCTCTATACCCTGAATCGATTCAGAACGTCTACTTCCACGGTCTTTTTGACTCTGGTGAAAAGCCACAAGTCCCGCACTGCTACACCCGGTGAATGAGGTGGCTTATAACACACCATAATATTTATATTGGACAGAAATCTTCGTATCTGAAGCAGAAGCGGTGTGCGACACGGGANGGCTTATAACACACCATAATATTTATATTGGACAGAAATCTTCGTATCTGAAGCAGAAGCGGTGTGCGACACGGGACGCTGTCAAGTTTTGTACTCTATCGGCTCGTCTTCAGACCTGTTGTTCAATTACTTAAGAGCAACCTTAAGATAAGNGGCTTAGAACACACCATAATATTTATATTGGACAGAAATCTTCGTATCTGAAGCAGAAGCGGTGTGCGACACGGGAGGCTGTCAAGTTTTGTACTCTATCGGCTCGTCTTCAGACCTGTTGTTCAATTACTTAAGAGCAACCTTAAGATAAGNGGCTGTCAAGTTTTGTACTCTATCGGCTCGTCTTCAGACCTGTTGTTCAATTACTTAAGAGCAACCTTAAGATAAGTTTAAATCCTCAGATATTCCCCTGTTCGTGAATCGCCTGTTTGTTAGAATAATTTTGCTTGTTCTTTCAACATGCTCTTTGGTTTTTGATGTCGAATGACATTCCGATCTATGCGTATCTTCATCTGATACACAGCTTTCACGAGTTCACTCGAACCACTTGTAAAACGTATTCACAGTCACTACAGCGTCACGTTAAACTAGCATTATTTTTCCTGTGTATTTTCACGGCCCATTTCCCGCCCAGTTTGAAGCAAAATTTCATGTCGGTGCTTTGTTCGTGACCCACGGTTTTCGGCACATTTCAAAACACAGCTTCCCTCAACCGCAATTCGCATTTGACTGACTGCACCGAGCAAGTTGAAACTCGTCACTTTAGATGAGCGTTATGTAAAGTATCCATAAACCTGTTAGAAAAATGTAACAGTTACGTTATAATTACCAAAAGTCTGTTTATTGGTTACCCGCGTATCAAAAAATACGTACCCGATTATAATACTACTACCTAGTAAAATATCCGGCAAAAGGTTGAAAGAAACGTAAGAAGCAAACTATTCACAATATTTTTTACACGCACTAGAGTCTTAAGCACGAAACTAAAAATGATTTAATCTCCTTTCGTTGCAGTAACAGTCGGGAATGAGATATCTGGGTGTTAAATAACTCCTTCTCCCATGGGAATACGTGACTGGTTGCGATGTTACTAAGGAATAAAAATAACTGTTACCGTTTAGCCTCCCATATTATAGATAATGACACCATATTTATCGTATTTGATAAATCTCTGGTTACATTCAAGTAGCAGTTAAAAAGTAACCGTTTAAATAACTGGTTACTGTCATGTAACTGCTATGGTTATAANAGTAACCGTTTAAATAACTGGTTACTGTCATGTAACTGCTATGGTTATAACCGTGAACGAAAAGTCACTGTTTAGCTCATCACATCTTGTCACACACTGTTACCGGGCTCCACGCTCCGCTTCCTCAACTGACCCTCACAGTCTTTCTGTTCTATTGCGTTCGGCAGCAGCATTCGCCGTATTTCTTTTTGTCATGCTTCGTGTAAGCGTGGCGTTGTTATGAAAATTCACTTGCAAAGTCAAGTCGGTACAGGGGTAACATTTTTTGTAACGATGTTCATAAACAGTTTTACTGATGAACGAAAACATTACCCTAAGTAGAAACATGTGTTTCTAAGNTTTTTGTAACGATGTTCATAAACAGTTTTACTGATGAACGAAAACATTACCCTAAGTAGAAACATGTGTTTCTAAGAACCATCTAGACCGTTAAAATATAAACAGTCATCTGATGGGCTGAAGGTACCATATAAATATTGTCAACTTAGTAATACCACCAGAACTGTTTATTTTATTCCTCTCTGCGAATGTATTTGTTACTGTGCACACGATTGCCACTGAGTTCCTACCACAAAACAGATACTACCACTAACAGAACAATTAAAGCAATATTTTTATCAGTTCTCACAACAACGAGAATTGTAACATCCTAACCGAATGACCTGTTTCTAGTAGCCTACTGAACAGTGCTGTAATCGGGTTTTAGGGTAGCAGCAACAGAGTATTCTGTTGGGTTATTGCAACCCCAGTGTTGTGGGAACAATCCAAACATTTCGAAGATATTCTGTTGGGGGTACTATATGTTTTGTTGTGGAAATGCAGTGCTCTACTGTAGCAAATACTATCGCTGACAGGAACACAGCCAACAGTTAGTCTATTATTTATATGTGTGTTAACAATATTTAACGGTACCTTCAACCCATCGGATGACTGGCCCAATTATTTTCTCTAAGTGTAATACGTTTATAAAGGAATTCTTATTGAAACGTGAGAAAGCAAGATTAACGGAGAAAAAAATATTGCTTTTAGCAACTCACTTTTCCAGCAGTCACAGATAAAAGTTTATTGGTATTACCGTAAAATGTTCATTGTAGACAAAACGCAAGTTTATTTGGATTNCAATTATTTTCTCTAAGTGTAATACGTTTATAAAGGAATTCTTATTGAAACGTGAGAAAGCAAGATTAACGGAGAAAAAAATATTGCTTTTAGCAACTCACTTTTCCAGCAGTCACAGATAAAAGTTTATTGGTATTACCGTAAAATGTTCATTGTAGACAAAACGCAAGTTTATTTGGATTATTTTAAGTAACGTTTTAATCGACACATTTTTATATAAGAATATATTATGCTAGTAGTTCATTTAACAGGTGCTTTTATGAACGAGCCATTCTATTTCGTGAGTATAGTGACACTTNATATATTATGCTAGTAGTTCATTTAACAGGTGCTTTTATGAACGAGCCATTCTATTTCGTGAGTATAGTGACACTTATCGATTATTTTTATTCTGTTGGCCTTCCTTACATATAAGCACGCAAAACGTTTCAATTATAAATCCGAATTAATAAATTAAAAAGTTTACGTATGTGGTTATTTCTGTAATCACTAACCACTCTGTCAAAACTCGTGTAAGCTGTGGGTGTGTGTAAGTTTACGACGATTTAGAAGGAAAGATTCCGCCTTTTAAATTTCTAATATAAAAGGGGTGCCGNATATATTATGCTAGTAGTTCATTTAACAGGTGCTTTTATGAACGAGCCATTCTATTTCGTGAGTATAGTGACACTTGTCGATTATTTTTATTCTGTTGGCCTTCCTTACATATAAGCACGCAAAACGTTTCAGTTATAAATCCGAATTAATAAATTAAAAAGTTTACGTATGTGGTTATTTCTGTAATCACTAACCACTCTGTCAAAACTCGTGTAAGCTATGGGTGTGTGTAAGTTTACGACGATTTAGAAGGAAAGATTCCGCCTTTTAAATTTCTAATATAAAAGGGGTGCCGNATGGGTGTGTGTAAGTTTACGACGATTTAGAAGGAAAGATTCCGCCTTTTAAATTTCTAATATAAAAGGGGTGCCGATTATAATTGAAATAAAATAAACCAATTCTCGGTTGAAAACCAATCTCCCAGGTATGTTGTCCTGCAACGTAGTATTTTACGTAATATAGACAATGAGCTCTATTTTAACCGGAGTTTGCTTTCATTCACCAACCAGCCTCGGAAAACCTACTCCTCAAATATGGTAACACACAATGTCTATCGGCATATGCACTAATGAGTAGTTACTCTTTGGACTTGTACAAGTTGCAGTGCTAAGGAAAAATTGGTTACGTTAGCACGAAGTGATTTAGCAGCCCTTGTTACAGAACAGAAGTCGGTAGACCTAAAATCGTTTTTGCTAAACAGTAAGCTGAATTACTTTAGGAGATATTACTAGATGTAAAACTAAAACCGAGATTATTTGAAACTGGGGGTACTTAATTTTCTCTAACAGAGCTTCGAGCGAGTTTTAGAGCGAAAGACTGTAGGAGAAAAGAATTTATAAAAAGTAAAATTTTGGTAAAACATTATAATTCTAGTGTTGTAGATATAATGCATTTTAATAAAGTTAAGAAATCTTCTCGAACATAATTATGTCAAATAACGATAGGAGAAAGACTTTTCAGCGAAGTTAATTTAAAAGCGAAATTAATAGTGTTATGTTGCGTGCAACTGAGCCGAAGTTTGGTCGACTACGTGTCAGTTACATGACCATTAGGTGAAATGTGCTAATTTTCTCTGCAGCAGTAACTTTGTTAGGTATTGTGCCCTTGCGACACATTAGTCGATAGATACGCATGCCCTCGCTAGGCCACCAAGACGCCTGGAGGCGACCTGAATACGCTTCCCTGGGTGCCCGCTTCTACACCGCACAGTCGAGTTGTGATTGGCGGACAGCCAACCGCGGTGACGTCACAACGGCGATGATTCGAAGACCGCCGCCCGGAACGCTCGTGTGTTACTTTAGTGCTAAATATAGCGATCGGAGTAACGTTTTCGTTATGAATTCCTGTCCCGAGGCCAAACTAGAAACAGACGCGCAGAGTGTGCAGGATATTTCGCATGCAATCAGCAGCACTGGATGTTCAAACTAGCGCAAAACTTCCCTTTGTAGTTTCACAGCTTGAAGCGATAAAATACTTAATTACCAAATACTAAATATAATACTTAATAACTGGAGAACAGACTTGCACACTTATATGCTTTCAATATAAGAATAAGTTTATTATATTCCGGAGGTTGCGAGTTCAATCCCGGCCGGCTACAAGAGGTTAATTCATACCAACTTCATTTCCATCTATTTTGTAAGTAAAAACTGGTACCTGTGCTATTTTGATATTAAAATTACAAATTATTCACCTGTTTCCTTGAGATTATCATTAACTTTTGTTCGCAAAATGAAAAAAAAAAGTGGACGATGATTTTGTTAGCAGCATACAAAGCTGAACGATAACTCACTTTTAGCGTTGGCTTGTTCAGAGGAGCAATTAACCCAGTAAAGGTTTATTTTATAGCTTCTATTCTGTGATAAGAGATTTTGAACGAAGGTAGCGTGAAGGTATCTGATACTGCGGAGGTCGGAGCACCTTCTACCATCCCAATGACTCTGTGCACGAAACACGTAACGCTGTATAATAAACGACAGCAAAGAAAGTATGCAGACATTTCCTTCTTCGCAGTTTGATGGCAGTGAGGTTCTTCAGAGTCAATTGCAAAGTATGCATCCTCTGGTGCAGAAGAGAAGCTGTATCAGCAATATTCACATTTCTTGAAATAATTTGAAATTTACGGTGACGGTTATATTTGTTTATAACACAAAATATTATTTCGAAAACGGGGTTTATAATATTTTCGTCATTTGATTTGTNAACGCTGTATAATAAACGACAGCAAAGAAAGTATGCAGACATTTCCTTCTTCGCAGTTTGATGGCAGTGAGGTTCTTTATAGTCAATTGCAAAGTATGCATCCTCTGGTACAGAAGAGAAGCTGTATCAGCAATATTCACATTTATTGAAATAATTTGAAATTTACGGTGACGGTTATATTTGTTTATAACACAAAATATTATTTCGAAAACGTAGTTTATAATATTTTCGTCATTTGATTTGTAATGGAAGGAATTTTGAATGATAGTGGCCAGTACATCTATAGCTCAGAAGTAGTTTGAAGGATCTTGGCCTTCCCAAGTCATGAGAGGTGCCACGCCGTTTTGCTTATCGTTGCTCACCTAGAAAATGGCCAGCAAAATTATAGTTAACCCCTAGAAATGTGTGTCTGGAAACCTTTGCGACCCCTTCTTGTACAACACCTTTTGCTTCTATCTGAGCTATGAAAAATTTACGGTTTTGGCGAACACCCACCTATATTGTGAGGTCCTTCATACTCTGCGTGGAATAGTAACAAGTTTGCGTGAAGGAAACAAAAAAATTCGATGACTGGTCAGGAAAAAGAACCATGCACTGGGAATACTGTGTACCGTCCACTCAAATAACACTTGGTGTTATCATCTTCGCTTGCTGTTGCAAGAACTTCGAGGCCTGATGTCGTTCTCACATCTGAATGCTGTGAATGACTTCCTGAACCAAACATGCAAGACCCTTGGTTTGCTGGAGTATAACAAACACTAGTACGCTACCATGGTGAAAACTGCACTGTGTGATTTTCTCTACAAGCTGCGAAAGCTCTTTACAGTAATTTTAATTTTCTTAACTCTCCGACGATCTTAGTCTTTGGGAGAAATGCGGAGACAGTCTCTCAGAGGACATCAAGTGGCAGGTGGAAAGGGATTTGCAGAGCAGTGCGCAGCATAAAATGAATTTGGTGTATAATAGGAGACTGA
The DNA here is from genome assembly GCA_002778355.1 of Clitarchus hookeri. Lineage (NCBI taxonomy): Eukaryota > Metazoa > Arthropoda > Insecta > Phasmatodea > Phasmatidae > Clitarchus > Clitarchus hookeri. Next base: position 124,933 of record NQII01004594.1, on the reverse strand, counting down.
AACTCATTGATATGTCAGTGTTAGCTCGAGAAGGATGGTTCTTACCACTGTACGTGTTACTTCAGCACACAAGATCTGCAGAAATCTCGGGAAACGTGCGTTACCTGAGATAATCCAGCTATGACGCAGAAGCCTTGTTGGGAATGGTGACCAATAGCGAGGTTTCTCTGATGGATGAGCATTTCTGTATCTACCGTCAGGTTTCGGCTAGTGTTCAATAAGGGGCTAGGCACGTATTTTTACTGGATACTTCTGCACTGGAAAAAACGCTTTCTTTGCTGGAACGCATTACTCATTACCACAAAGAAAAAGTTGTTTAAATACCAACCCCTGCATAGCAGGCTTACGACAAACATAAAATTTGTTTGGTCTATATAGTAATGAATATGATGACCTTGCATTATCGTTACAGTCATTTAGCAGACGTATTTGTGGTAATGTCAGTTGCGCTGTAAAGAAAATTTGTGCTCTGAAAAAAACCGCGATTAGTAAATGAGAGATAAAAACAAATCTTTCAAAATCATATGCACTAAAAAAATTACTAGGTTGGTTTCGAGGCTAGAAACAGCACCTTCCATTTCACTAGCCTGACGCCCACCACCGTAGGCCACTTTTTTTTGTAAAGTTGACTTTATTGACTTTATTGGCCGATACGTGAGCCGTTGGAAATAGCGTGTGTGACGTCTGACGTTTGACAGCGTGAGTTTATATTGGCGTGCGACCAGCTCAAGTGGTCGATCGATTTGATGACAAATTCACAGAACTCATGTTCGCGTCATGCGAACTGAAAATCTGCCGCGTAGGAACCTGGGCGCGAACCCCCTCCCCCCTCCTTTCACGTTAACCCTCGAAGGCAAATCGGCCACTCAGCCCCTGAGCCATGGGGGCAGAGCCCCACTAACCCTGATCGTGTTTAGATTACTTGTAATAGGGAGGTTATGTCAGGCAGGAACATAGGCCGGAACAAAATGTCACCTCTTGGTAATAATAGAGGTTAGTGATTTGGAGAATCACTGCACTTCTGAACAACATTAAAAATCTGCAGGAGAAGCGCACATTTGCTCAGTTGCGGTTCTGTAACTGCAGTATATATTGGTTTGATGTCTGCATCGGGACAGCAGTTACGCCCTGAAAACTACAATGTACGGCAGAAATCTTTTAATATCGGCAAACAGTTATCTTTGGTACGAAGTAAGTAATTTTCCTTTACTGTGAACAAAAGGAACTCAAAGAATGTTTATTTCTTGGCTATACACAAAGATGATATTGCCATAACACAAAAATTTATAAAGAAAAGATTTGTTAACGGCAAACATGTATCCTTAGCCTTTTTTTTAAATTAAAGCACTATTGTGTTACTGTAAACAAAAGAGCCTCAAAAAATGGTTTTCTTTACGGCTCAGAAAAATTTTGATGGATATTTTTAGAGTGTGGTGGCACCCAAAGAAGTATTAATTAAATTTTGTAAAAAATGAGGAGTGATCGTGGCATCGCCCTAGTTGTTGCGTTCTCTGGTATCGCTGCTGCACTCTAGGAGAGAGGTATGACAGCTTACACTGCCTTCAAGCTACCTTTCAGCCCCATGCATCAATAATCCCTCCTGTGCAACACCTCTAAACAATGTATGGAAGTTATTAGCGCCTGTAAGTTTATTGTCTGGAACGAGAGTGTCATGGCAAACAAGGGAAGATTAGTGGATCTGAGCAAGAGAGTAGACAACATGCTGATTGCTGGAAACTTCCGGCGGACTTCTTCTGAAGTGACTAGAGGAACTCGACCTGACGAGGGGAATGGCTGCATTAAACATTCGAATCTGTGTTCCATCATCTGGGAACTCTCTCCCTCTCTATATCTTTCTCCCTCTCTTTCTCTCTCTCAGAAAAAAATTTGAGGGTTCACGTAAGAGGCGATTTCACTGCTGGACAATTCTTTGTTTTTCTACTTAAAATCGAAGTTGGTGAAGAAATCTGTAAACACAGTTGTAAATATGGAGGGTGCAAAATGGACCAAGCAAGCTTCTCAAGAGTGGGGCTCCAATAATGTCACTGGGAAACATAACATTTCAAATAAAATGCATTAATATATGTGTGTGTGAAAACTGATTCGCCCTAGCACTTCCAGTGAAAATTTTGTTCTCGTAAGAGGACAACATTTTCACTCGATGTGCTAGGGAGGAATCAGTTTTCATGCATCTTGTACCACTATTTACATTGGAGTACACTTCCGAATTTCAGAGATTGCAATTTCCCTTCAAGCTCTTGTTTGCTATGACTATAAATAATGCCAAAGGACTGTTGGTAAACGTGGCATGGATATACTTGAGGTAGGACAGTATCTCACATTGGCAGCTCTGTTTTGCTTTTTCTAGAGTAATCTCACCTACTAGCTAGGTAATCCTAGCAAATGAGGGCAGAACCACTAATACGGTGTACAAACCGGTCCGAAAGCAAAATCAAACAATTGCTGATTGGTGTAGTAAGCCTCGGGCAGACAGCTGGTATTATATAAACCGTTTTCTCACATCGGCAGTGACGAGAAAGCCTTGAAACTGAAAATACTAAATTCACAAGAAAGCAGCTTTACAATTTATAAAACTATCCTCAAACGCATACATAAGTTCAAGGCGATTATATTTTACTACAGTTTATGCTAGGTATTCTCTTGTTTACAAATGTTATTAATATTAATGTAAATGCTTGTTTCCAAATCTCTTTGTTATGTCGTATATAATATAAATTGGGTTAATAAATTAAACTCGCAAAGAAGATGAAAATATAAATTATAAAAGAACCAGAAGCTTATAGAACTTACCTTTTAATATAAGAAGATATATTTACTAAGTGAAGGTGCGAACATTTTATATTAGGGAAGGCTCTCATGTGAAAAATGGTAAATTTTACTAACAAGAAAAATCATTTAAATAATGGCAAAAAAAGGTAAATAACTTAACAAATAATGTTGACGGTAATGTATACGATCATGATAATATAACTGGTAAATATAAAAGTACAGCTCAGAGTTACAGTATTTTAAAATTTAATAAACAGCATTGCATAACAGTATAAATGCATAATTTATCTAGTTATAAACCATATTTATTAATTAAAATAAACATTGTTGCATACCAGTCTATATTCATAATTTTTCTGGTTATAATGGTTATTAATTTATTTAAATTTGTATAATGATAGCGAATATTATGGATGGTTTCATCCTTAACAATGAATAAAAATATCTACATGTAATTTTTAGGATACTCACGGTTGACTGAGCTCTTAATAAACTTTTGAAATATATAACTGCCACGTCCTGTGTACATTTTAACGGGCACACTGACTGGAATGCGCCCTGTAAAGTTGGTAGCGACGGAGATCCATGTCTTAATATTGAATTAAATGCCCTAAGTAAACATTCGTGAATACTGAAATGATTTCTTTTGCTTTCTGTTTTTCTTTTCATATAGGTGTAAGGATGAGAAGATTTGTATGATATTTATTTTGTAATGATTTCACAGTTTCACTTTATCGACGCATGATCGAAGTGACGAGGCCCATGGCAATGTATTGTACACACGGTGGAAGAAAGCACAATGTGCATACAAGTGGGTATTTAGCAAGGCATTCGAATGTGCTCTGTTAACGTAAACAGCCTATAAAATTTTTTTTAACGATACATTAAAATAAGGTTTATTGATACATTCAAATTTATGAGTACTGATATTGATAAGTTAGATAATAATATTAGAAATTAACAAATTCATAATTTGTCAAAATACTGTAAAGACAAACAACTTAATTTGATAATTTTAAAATGTTTTTATTTAAATGAATAAAATGATCTCGATTCAGAATAAAAATTCCAATAAACAAAACATTCTAAAATATATTTTTCTCCACACTAAATAAGGCCCGTATATCTTATGAAGATTATAATCATGCAAATTAATATAGAGGAATAGTTAATACAAAAGTATGGAAAAATATACAACATTATGTAATAAATAAATTTAATGTACTGGCATTGACTGATATCTTAGAAAACCATAAAGGTGTTTTTATCAACACTTATAAATTAGGTCTTAGTTGGTATTATATAGACGGTGGATTATCTTGGGATGTACTTTTACAAACAACAAATACTGAGCTTGATTTACGAAACGGTTGTAACATGTTAATTTTAGAAGAGGGCATTATGAGTGGTATAGTCGATTCGCGGTTTATTCAAACTCTTTGGATCAAACGTTTGAAAAATCACCAAATATATGACATGTTCAGTTTTTTACTATTTATGTTATGTATCACAAACGTTTTATTCTTGTGTTAGCATGAAATAAAATAAAGGCACTTCATTTTTTGTTAAAGTATAATTTTATTTATTTTTATCTGTAAATTAATATTTTATTTGTAATGTGTATGAATAAAAATAGAAAGGACAAAGGTTTGTTGATAATGGCTACTAAGAAATGGTTCTTTTGCAATATATATTTGAACGGAGCGCGCACGAATGCGGTGCGTTGTCGCTTTGGCGTAATCTTCTTGACTTTTGCATGAGATAGAGGAATTTTCTGGAAATACGTCTTTAGCAGGGCTTCAAAAAGGTTGGAAGTATCTGTGAATGGACTATATTACTCAATGTGACAAACAACATAGCAAATGATAAATATTAAAAATATTATGATCAAAGTAAACATTTGATGCACTTCGATGCTAATAACCTATATGGGTGGTCTATGAACTAGTATTTACCAAATAATTATGTCTAGTGGATAAATGAAGCATTATATGCTAATAAAATAGAGTATTTTGCACGACCTTTGTTTAATTATTATCAATATGGTTTTATATTAGAAGTTGATTTAGAATACCGGATAATTGCGTGATAAACAAGAAAGTTTTCCTCTTATTCCTGCAGGAAGAGGTAAGAAACAGCATTAGTTTATAATAAAAGCATGTTTTACATTGAAGGACATTAAATATATGCTTAGAACCAAGTTCAATGAAAATGTTACTAAAGTACATATTAATAAGATTTTCTTTAATAAGCTATATATGCTATAACGAGTGTATCACAAATATTAAAAAGATTAATTCACAGTATTCTATTTTACGTTATTAAAACATTAATATAAAGAAAATTTAGACACTTCTTACATGGATAAACTCTATCTTGACCAAGGTGGGAAGATATTGGCAGCCAGTGAGTGGTAACATTACATAAACGAAACTTACAGCACACCATATGCACAATCCACTATCGCCTAAGTTAATATTATGTTGGCTATTCTGATATTCCAGCCTTCGAAGAAATACGTGGACAGGAATGGTTTCTTAGAAAATTAATAAACATATTTTACTTTACGTGGTCGAAAAACTGCCGTTCTTAGTGTGACAAGCTAAACTTCGTGCTAAAACAGTACAGTTTGTATAGTGTGACAAGCTAAACTTCGTGCTAAAACACTACAGTTTGTATAGTGTGACAAGCTAAACTTCGTGCTAAAACACTACAGTTTGTATAGTGTGACAAGCTAAACTTCGTGCTAAAACACTACAGTTTGTATAGTGTTTCAAATAAAAAGCACCTTAAACGGAGCGTGTTTATTTGCTCTCCTCCCAGACGCCTAATCCTGGTGTTCACTTCACCACGCACGTGATTGGTATTCATTCGACGAGGCCGCAGAACTGTCGCACGGCATATTACAAATATATATACCTTAATTTGATCAAAAAATTTTAAAATTGACTTTTAAATAAACAGATATCAGTGGCCGACTGCGCTTATATCTGTTGGCAAGCGTGCTCCAGGGACACGCACTATCCACAAATAAATACTCGTTTTGCTGGTATAAAATTAAAAATATACCTACGAATACGCCGAGTTTTATATTTTTCGCAAGCTCTGTAAATATTTTATTTGCTTGTACAGCAATTATGCTTTTGGCTTGTACTCGCAAGGTCAATGTCACGGATTCCTGTTTTGTTTATGACGCTGGACAAGGTTTCCCATGAAGTCCATAGTCCATAGTGGACATTAAGATTGTATGTGGGTAAACAATAAGTGGAGTTCAAGTAACTGCAGCTAGTGTAAAAACGGTGAATATATATTTATTGTTTCAGGTTGGCAAAGAAATGGTGCTCACGATAAGAATAATATCTGTCAATAGTAGGGACCAAAAGTCGTATTTTTACAACATTGTAAAAAAATTTAATTAAATAAATTCAGAGAATTTGTGCGGGGAACATTTTGCATCCGCGGTTACAACGTGTCATTATACATGTATCGCGTGTTTCAAAAACGGACGTCACAACAATTTACGCGTGTGGAGCCTGCGGAGACTTTGAAACGTGGTGTAATGCCAGTGATCCTGACGCAACACAACGCACGCAAATACTTGCTTAACACGAGCATCCTGTAGACGCTGGAAGCCTGCGAACTTACAACAGCCAGCGCGCGGGAGACGTTTCGTACAGTGAAATGCCGGCGGTGCGAGTAAGTTGTGACGTAATCATGGGCGCTGATTAATTAC